>JBBPMY010000012.1:0-65458 GCA_038090615.1 Phylloporus gajari | reverse complement strand
ATGTCAATCATTAATGATCAACATGTGTCACTTATTCCATATGAGGTACATTAGGAATGGTGATTAGTATCATTATCTATTGATACTAATATATTCATTACCCTAATGTTATTAGGATAATTTACTAATGGCATGACTGACACTACTAATCATTAGTGTGATAGACAAATGATTAGTACTTATTAATAATGTTAATACACTAGTAATTTCAACACTCCCCATCATTCAAAACAATACATACTCAATCAACTTGATATTCTCCAATATGACTGAGATGCTCAGATACTTTGAATAATAAGTATCATGTTAGATGAATGATCAAGGGACTCTACCTTGTCTTTCACCCAGTTCAATATCTCTCTCCTGTTCTTCTGACAGGACAGGTGTTCTACAGTAGAGTCTGCCAAGAATCTCTCCACAGTTTGTCACCATAAGGATTATTGATAAAGATGTGATGAAGGATATGGCCAATTCAAAGTTATAGTGGAAAGACATGGGTGTAGATGATGGTAGGTGCTGTGGGATTGAATGAATCGAATTGACCTTTTAATCATATGAACATCTTGATAATCTTTTATCTTATCTGTCTTAATTTCAGTCAATCTTAGATTTAGAGTCTGGTCTAATATGAAAGATCAAGATAAATATATTATTACACATATAGGTTAAACCATTCTGGCCACCTCATATCATCTGTGTGTCCATTGTCCCAACTGGGACCTCCCTTCTCTATCCACTCTTCAAACCAATAATTAAGGAGGTCCTGTCATCCCTTGGCTGTCCAGACATCAAGTGGTTGAATGTCATCCTTATAGGTGGGTCAGAGGAGATTTCTCCATTGGCAATCCTTCCATATTGGGATAGGATTCCATGAGTTGGATAAGAAGGGAAATTCTTCCCCTCTACTCCATTCTCTGTTCTGTTCCCAGCCCTACTCATTGGTACTATGGTACCAATTCATCACCGCTTCTACTATGGTGGTCTGTTCTACTTGTACTGTAGTTTCTATGGTAACCTCTATCTCCCTCAGGTTTCCTACTTCTCCCTCATCCTTGGTCTCCAGGTCCAGTAGAGACTTGTTGAAGATCATAGTGGTAAAGATAAGGAGTGCTATCTTCTCCTCTTGAATTTCCTGTGGTGAGATCTTGTCAGTATGTAATGATGGTGATAGGTGGTAATCATCTACTACTGGGAACTAGTCCCAGGCTTATCTCCCAGATATTCTCTAGGATAATATCTTACCTTGAGTGAAAGGAGGGGTTGGCCCCTCCACTTGAGGTTATACCTTGTCACAGTCTTGATGTAGGTAAGGTACTTAAGTACCTTGTAGAAGAAATATGCACTCAAGGAGCAGTAGAGGAAGGAGATGATGGTGATAGTGATGAGGATGGTGAGCATGGTGGAATAGATGGTTTGGTGTAAAATATTGATAGGTGGTTGAGTTTTTATTTAGTAGATGTGGGAATGGATTTGATCATGATACCTTAGTAAATGGTGTTAACATAATCATGTCTCTGTTTCGACAGAATTTATCTCAAGTGAGATTCTTAGTGAATATGTCCACTTTCTGGTTATTTGTTCTGATATAGAACAAATTGATGATTCCTCTCTGGACACATTCTCTTATGAAATGGTAATGTATTTCAATGTGTTTAGTGCATCCTTCTTGAGCAGGATTCAATGCCAGAAATATAGCTCCTTGATTATCTGCATAGACAGTAAAGGGTGGTAGATCATAAACCATTTCTCTGAAGAGATGTTTGATCCAGAGAAGTTGTTTTGCAACTTCTGTCATGCCAACATATTCAGCTTCAGTTGATGATAATGTGATTATCCACTGTCATCTCAATAGCCATGAAACAATACCATTTGCAAGGAATATACAATATTCTTTAGTAGATCTCTGTGTTTCAAGATCTCCTGCCCAGTCTGTATCACAATAAGCTAGGAATTCTTCTTTAGTATTCCCATTGTACTTAAGACACAAGTCTCTGTTATGCTTGGTCTGGACAGGGCGAAGTGTAGCCTTAGAAGAGCCTATATGAGGGTCAAAGACAAGAGACTAGTTCAACTACAGTTGACTAGGTCGAAGGACTAAACGCCGATTGGTCATTTAGGGTCACTAGGCAACGATTAGGTGACTAGGACTTTCTTGAGTAGCCTGATGATAGTAATCAGCAGGGTCAAAGGTAACCAAAAGGCTAATGGCTGATTGGGTTGAGGTACTGTTCACAAGACAGTGAACTGGGTACCCAGGGGCAAGGGTTTGAAGGACAAACTACCCATTCAGAGCATGGGTGGAGGCTCAAAGAGTCAAGGAATGATGGAGAGAAATCAAGTGGATTGCTAGTATAGTGGCTCAAAAAACTGTCCCAATGTTTGCATGTTTTACATTAAATGGCTCCTAACACTGACACCCCCTAACCCAGACCTAACATATGAGTATATGAAATGTAGTGCTTACTCATGGCTTTCTATCCATGTAAGGATCAAGAGATTTGGTGGAGGTTTGATGAAATAAGAGTCATTACAAAATGACACCTCATTGGGACAGTTTTTTGACTTTATGCTTGTATCACACAAATTGGACCCTGGAATGATGTAAGATAACTACACATCTTATGTAAGTATTACATTATGTTACAATTATGTCATATATTATGTAACAACATATGTTAGGACTACAATTATTAACAAATCTTCTTACTACTGTCAAAAAAGCCTTCTCTATTGAATACAAGGGAGATGTTATCTTTTTTACTTTTGTTGATGTTTCCTGTGGTGGAATTGTATCCCAAATGAACATATGAGAGAGTATTGTGGCTAGAGTCCATTATAAAGATCAACCAGAGAGGTAAAACTATTAAAGTGAATATCCTTCTATACCTTTTTCTATGACTTAATACAATAAATTGTTATTTACAAGGGCAATGATGTGATTTCTGTCACTTATTACATCAATTTCATCATCAGTATCATCATATACTTGCAAACAGTAAGTAACATCCTTCAAAACAACTACTGGGAGGTTGTAGTTTGTGAAAAGAAAACCTTCTCTTATTTTCAATTAGCTATTTTATTCATTTTTTCATATGTAACCATGTTTATATGATCTAATAGAGAAGGCTTTTTTGACAGTAGTAAGAAGATTTGTTAATAATTGTAGTCCTAACATATGTTGTTACATAATATATGACATAATTGTAACATAATGTAATACTTACATAAGATGTGTAGTTATCTTACATCATTCCAGGGTCCAATTTGTGTGATACAAGCATAAAGTCAAAAAACTGTCCCAATGAGGTATCATTTTGTAATGACTCTTATTTCATCAAACCTCCACCAAATCTCTTGATCCTTACATGGATAGAAGCCACGAGTAAGCACTACATTTCATATACTCATATGTTAGGTCTGGGTTAGGGGGTGTCAGTGTTAGGAGCCATTTAATGTAAAACATGCAAACATTGGGACAGTTTTTTGAGCCACTGTATAGAGGTACAGGCGGTAACTCTGAGGAGAACTAGCTTAAGGAAAGAAAAAGAAATGAGGAAGAGGAAGGTTTATATACTCTAGGTACAGAAACTGATGGAATATGAAAGAACTATGGTACATAGGATCTGTCAGTGAGATGACTACATAGAATATGATGGAATCACATGGAATGTTCAGGAAGGTGATGGAAAGAACTATGATTAGGAAGAGATGATGAGTCATTGGGCTGATGAATAGGAAGAGATGAGTAATCGTAGGAAAAGAGAAGTGTCCAGAATACGCTGACTAAGACAAATGAAAGAAATCATAACAGTCTCTGAATGATGCTAGGTAACAAACAATATATAATACTTGTTTCAAATGTTCTTTAGAGGGATTCGCTGAGAACTGTGACATTTTTATAACAGAGAAGGCTAGATCAGGTCTTGTTCCAAGCATGATGCAGAGTAATGATCTGATGACTGATTGATACCAACTTTTGAGGGATTGATTAGATTCATCTTGTTTAGATGGTTAAGGATTATAGCCAGATAGTAATGGAATATAGACTGGTCAACAGTTTTCTATGTTGAATCTCTTGGTTACTTTCTCAGCATATGTTATCTGATTAAGTCTCAGAGTTCTTTTAGTACAATCTCTGGTGATCCTTATTCCAAGGTATTCTTTAGCTTCTTCAAGGTCTTGACTTTCCCATTTTGCCATGAATTGTTTCTTCATTGACAATAGGAGTGTCTTATTAGATCCCATGAATAGGACGTCATCAACATATACTAGTATGATGATTGTATCTCCTTTGTTGGAGTATACATAGACTCCTGGGTCAGATGAGGTTCATTTAAATCCTATCTCTTCAAGTGATTTATACAATGTTTTATTCCATTGCAGTGCAGCTTGTTTTAAGCCATAGATTGCTTTGTTCAATCTACAAACCTTGGTCTCTTTACCTTTCTGTACAAAACCTTCTGGTTGTGTCATGTATATCTCTTTGTCAAGATCTCCAAAGAGAAAGGCTGTCTTGACATCTAGTGCCTCTATTTCCCAATCTTCAAGTACAGCTAGAGCAAGTAATAGTTGCACAGTTTTGAATCTGGCAACTGGTGAGAAGGTCTCCTCAAAATCTATTCCAAAGATTTGAGTGAATCTCTTAGTGACATAATGTGCCTTAGTTTGTCCATTGCTTTTCTTGACAAATACCCATCTCCCTGTTATGGGTTTTTGACCTGGAGGTAGATCTGCTAGATCCCATATATGTCTATCTTTCATAGACTTAATCTCTTCATTACAGGCATCCAACCAAGACTGTTGTTGATCTTTGGGCAGCTAGAATATGTCCTTATAGTGTGTTGGAATGTCAAACATTGGTACTGCTGTATGCATAAGTACTTTCATAAAGTGAGCACTCATATTCTGTACATCTTCCTTGTCAGGTCCAAATATGTCTTCATCCTCATTTAGTGTCTCTATTTTGACTTCTGTCTTTTTACCAAATACATTATCATGAAGAACTCTTGGTTTAGGAGGTCAATTAGATCTCCTGAGTCCTTCAGGAATAGCTGGTGCTTTTGGTCAAATAGGTACAGGTGGAGGTAAGTTTCCTCTGTTCTGTCTTTGAGGTGAGAGTGCAGGATTCTGATGAGGTGGTGGTCTTGGTGGTGTCCTGAGCAATGGTTCCTCCTTTCTTTGATCCTCAGGATGTTCAGGAGGTCCTTCCTGTCATTGTTCAGGATTGGGATCAGGATTGGGTAACAGATCTGTTGGATTAACATCAAATTCTAGTGGACCATGATCTTGGTGGGTGTCCCCTTGATCTGGTTTACTTTGATCTTGATCCTCCAGTTCATTGTCATGATTTGGGGTCAGTACAAGGTCTGGTTTGTTTGACTCCTCAGAGCATTTAAAGAAAGAGTATTCATTGAATGTTGCACTGCTTGCAATGACTACTTTTTGATCCTATGGGTCATAGAACTTATATCCTTTGGTTCCTGATGGATAACCAATGAATATCATCTCTTTGGCTTTAGGTGATAGTTTGTCTTTGTAATCTTTTTTGTGGATGAAAACATATGCTCTACATCCAAAGATCCTGAACCCAGATACATCTGGTTTCAATATATTCTTATCCCAGATAGATATGGGAGTATCCCACTTAATTCTTCACATGGGTTGTCAATTATAAATATGAACAGCAGTTTCTATTACATCTTGCCAGAATGATTTGGAAAGACATGCCTGATGAAGCATTGCATTTGCTTTATCTAGTAGAGTCTGATTGAATTGTTCAGCTCTACCATTTTGTTGTGGTTCTCTAGCTACAGATTGTTGGTGTTGGATACCTCTTGAAGTAAGGAATGATTGGAAATCTTTTCCCAAAAATCCCCCCCCCCTCAATCTGAATGTAGGGAGATAAGCTTCCTCCCTATGGTTCATTCAGCCATAGCCAGATAGGATCAGAAGGCAGAAAATGTCTCTGATTTGTGTTTAAGCATAGCAACACAGGCAAAAGAACTATGATCATCAATGAAAGTAATCACCCATTTATTGTGATTGTGAAAATGTATAGGTAACTCCAATAGATCAGTGTGAACCAATGATAGAACATCAGGTGCATGAGTCTGAGATATTGGGTGTGAGATTTGAGTATGTTTCCCTAGAGCACATCCCTTACAAAAGGAAGTGTGAGATGTATTACCAAATGAGGTAATCCCTTCACAGGACTTGTGAGCATTATGCAACATATTGTGTGATGCATGACCAAATCTGTAATGCCATAGTTTCAATGAATCTAATTCTTGTAAGGACATGGTTGAACTGATCATAGGTTTAATCTGAGTAGACTAAAACCAATGAAGTCCCTCAAGGGGTGATAAAGTGAATGCCTGTATCACAACTTGACCATGTTTGTTCCAGATAGTAGTAGCTCTTTTTGTAATTTTGGTAGAGTAACCATTTCTAGTTAGTGCCAGTACAGATAATAATAAATGTGGAGATTTGGGTGAATACCACACATCTCTCAATATCAATGAATACTGATCTGAAGACTTGGCAATTACATGTCCAGAACTGATCATCATCATTGTTGTACCATTTGCTATTTCACAAAGTTTCTCCCCATTGCTAATAGATATAAAATTATCATAGAAGGGGGTAATGTGGTTGGTGGCTCCACTATCAATCATCCAACTATTTAGTTTGGAGCAATTGCTATTCTCTGGAATAGTCATCTTGGCAGATTCCAGGTTATAAGATGTATCTGAAGAATAAATATGATTGGAATATTCAGGAGAGAAAGATTTCTGGTCAGATATCTCATTAGAATGAGACAGTTTGCCTTGGCTGAAAGAACTGAACGGACTGATCAGTTTCATCTTTATCTGTTTCAGTAGAGAGTGCCATGATGCCTTCTTGTTCTGGGTCTTTCTCCCAGGTCATCCCATCATTGGGATAGATATCTCTATCATTCCTGGGTTTCCAACACTTGAAGATAGGTTTTTCACTAGTTTCTTCAATTTGAGCAATTTAAGACATATCTTCTAGCTGAAGATCAATGTCTTCAATGCTATTGATGTCTACTTGATAGCCCTCATCAGTTTCAACTTCATCAATGACCATTGCCATGGAGGCTAGGTCAATGTCACCATTGACAAAGTGAGTCTTAGCTTTGGGTTTACCAGTGTTGGTTCCCTTAGCCTTTTTCTTGATACATTTCTCATATCCTACAGGTCTAGGTTTCTTAGCATAGGGTTTCTTGTGATTCCCTACATGTCCAGAAGGTTTCTTCATCCTGAACCAGCAACAATCAGAGGTATGACCATTCTTATTACACACAGAGCACTTCTACTGAAGATGCATTGTGTATAGTGTTGGTTTGATTTGCAGAAGCATTAGAGGATGAATGACCAATTCTGGAGGCCAAGCTAGCTGAAGCAGGAGCATGTAAGATTCTTCTAAGGTTAGATTCCTTTAGGATCTCTCGTCCCATGTGACCAGGATTGAAGTTCTGATCAGAGACAGCATGCACAAGAGTAGAGGCCATTTGGTTATAGGAATGGGGAAGTGCATTGAGCATGATCATGGTAGAGATGGTGTCAGGTAGGGTGAGTCCAATATCCTTGGTCTGGTTAATTAAACCAGTGAATTCAGCAATCTGATTGCCCATAGGACCATTCTTGAATCAGAATTGAAGAAGCTGCTGAAAGATTTGAAAGTATCCAGAGGCACCTTGTGGTTTATAGAGATCTTCAAGGTATTTCCACAATTTGTGTGCCATAGACTTCTTCTCAGTGATCTTTGAGCTAGTAACATCTCTTTCAACATCATGAGCAGTTAAGACATTGTGTCTCATGGAAGGATGGCAGTAATTGGCAATAACTGCACATGTCTGCTGATCCATGGTCATCCATTTAGCATTCTCATCATCTGTAGATTGATCTTTCCACAGTTTCTCTCTAGCAGTAATAGACCAATGGTCTCCCAGCATAGTCAAGAGACCTTGAAGGTGTGATGCTCATATGATATAGTTGTGGGGTCCTTCAAGTTCTTTGATCTTGCTGATAACTTCAGATCCAATCTTGAGTGAAGCCATAGTTCACCAACAGATAAAAGTAGCAACTGAAATAGAGAAAAATAGGTCAGTGTCATCAATATATGAGATCTGATCAGAAGGAATTTTGATATCCATGTAAGTCCTATCCAATGCATCCATTCAATCACTATCATCGGTTTCTGATGGATTGTCAGATGTCTCCTTCTTCTTTCTTTTGGATCTTCTTTTCCTCTGTTTCTTTTCCCTTCTAGTTTTCCTTCTTTGAGCTCATTTATCTGTCCAATGACGTTTAGCTTGAGGTATCAAAAGACATCCTAGGTCATCTTTCAGATAGATAATACAATATATAGATTGGGTTTCTATGTAATGATCTGTATCCTGATAAATAGAACAACCTTGTTCAAATAGATCATAAGAAAGTGAAGGGAAATAGTGGAAGTTCTTCAGATCCCATGTTTCTGTTTCTCCTTTCTCATTTACATTGTCCCATATCAGGTAAACATCATATTTACAACTATTGAATGGAGTGAGATAATAAGCAGAACCAGGCCAAAATAAATAGTCAAGAAAAGTATCATCATATTTGACTTGAGAAGGAAGATAATTTGGATCACCCACTCTTCCCATGTGAGGATCTCCTGAGAACCCCAGTGTTGGCCAATTCATCAGCATCCTGGCAAGAAATTCTTGTTCTCTTTCCAGAATCTTGGCTGCTAGTCCTGGTTTCTTTGTTATCAGGGTAGACCAATTGTGGATCAATTCCTCTGTCAGGGGAAGATGACTTCTCTTCAGTGATTTCTCAAAGGAGTTTGGAAAGTTGTTCATGGCTTTCTAAGATTTCTGCCATGTGTTTGTTGTGTCCAGCAATCTCAGCAGTATAATGCTAGGTTCAGACAACTAGTTCTCTCCTTTCTATTATGATTGAGACTGATAGATAGTTCTGCTTGACTGTCTTCAAAGTCTTGATTCACTCTGATGGTTTTCTGGAATAGATAAAACCTGGCTTTGATGTTAGCTTCGACATGTCTGGACATGTAAGAGAATCAAGGGAAGGTCTGATGAAATCTTTTTCTCATCTCCTGATCAAAGTGCCAGTTCCATTGTCACTGAGTAGAGACATCCCTAGAGGTTTCTCTCTTCTCCCATTGTTCACAAGAGTCGATATATTTTAGGTCAAATTCAGTGACTCCTGTTAGTTCTCCTTTATGGAGATGATCTCTGTGCCACATATCATCTCTGCTATCATACCATATTGGCATGACACACATGTATTCTTTGTCAAAATCCATCTTTAGTTCTCCAACTGCTTCTGTGAAGACAAGGTTAGGTTCAGACCTTCACATAGTCTGATGAATAGTCCAAGTATCTTCCATTCTGATATCAAAGATTGGATATCCCTCATCACATAGATAGTAAGGAGTGTCATAATAAGATTGGACTGGAATAGGGTATCCATTTCTTTCCAAGAAGCTGATGAGTCATTCACCATGATAAAAAGGTCCTTGAATGACTAGTTTATTCTCCTTTGAGCTCTCAAGTCCTAGAACCTGAAGGTTTAGGGTTAGAATTGAGGTGTGTCAATCAGTTAGATCTAAAGCTCAACTCTCTCCTAAGATTCCTCCTGCTAGGGGAATTTTGTATTGAACTTGATGATGAAGAGCTTGAGTGATGAAGGGAGTAAATTGACTGGGGTCCTTTTTATCCCTGATTGCATCAATTATTTTGATTTCAACCTGTTTGTGTGGTATGGTGGATGTAATCCCTTTGGTGAATGGGATTAGATGACCCAGCTCTGGATCCTGAACCAGTTCTGGAAAGTGGATGATTGGGGGATCAGGAAAGTGCTAAAGATCTTGGAGTTCATTGGGCTGAATCTGCAAAATGGACTGTGTATGGGCAACATCTATGATGGGCTGATGAAGAGTTGATGGTCCTGATCCTATGTTGGCCAGGGTTTGAGCAGCTTCTAACATTTTCATCTCTGAGTACATTTTGTCTAGTTCTATTTGATTCTCTTCTGTCAAAAGTTGAGGGTCTTTCCTGAGATGATTGAGATGAGGGGGATCTATCTGATCTGGGGAATCTACTTGCTTGATGAGAGCTTTGTAGTTGACAAGTTGGAACTGCTTCCATAGGTTGATGTCTGATGGAGCCTTGTTCAGATAGTCCCTGACTCTGCACAAGGAGGTTTGGAATGCCATTTAAAAATTCAACAGCTTCTCTAATGCACCTCTCTTCAGAAGAGATAGATGGTTCATCAAAGGATGAAGCAGGAGGTCTAGATTGAGATGGGCAAGAAGGAGTAGATGGATTTGGAAGGGATCAATTAGGACAGGATTGGAATGAATGGGAGTGAGAAGAATGGGATGATTCTCCTGAAATTGGCTCAGGAAGCATGTGGACAGTGGGATCGGGTGATTTTTCTATCAAAGGGAGTTGATCTGGTAGAGTGAGGAATACTCTCTTCTCACTTTCAGATGAGGAAGAGACTATAGATTGTATAGGTGATGTATTAATCTCCCTGGTCTCAACAGGTAACTGTTGGTCCTCACCAGCAATGCCTTGTGGTTCTGATCTACTTGTGGCACCTGAGGATAATGAGGATGATTCTACCTATTCAAAAGATAGTATAAGTATAACAGAAGGAGAAGCAGGAACAGTAAGTGGATAAGGATCAATGGAATAATCTTGAAGAGTGGAGGATGGAGAGTATATAGGAGATTATTGTCTAGGATCTCTTGCAGCAATGTCCAAAATCAAATTGATGTTGAACAGTTTGCTAAGGGTACCAGCAGATATAGTAGTGTCTGATTCCCTAATAGATCCATAGAAGAGACAATGATGATAGGATGTAGGATCAGAGTAATTGACAAAGATACCAGTTCCTGCAATATGGGTATGATTGGATGATTCCTTACTTATGATGAGTGTTTCTGTAATCTCAACAGAGTGGATAGGATCCTGAGATAGGTTGATCTCTATATACTGTTGGTCAGTGTCATCATTGAAGTAGTTGACCATTGAGAATGTTAGATCAGAGATGTTAGAGCCCATAGTTGCTAATGTGCTAGGGGTTAAATCTCTAGTCCCAATGTGGTTATTGAGAGTGTGAACAGATGTCCACATTGCTAGATTATGGGATAGAAGCTCAATAAGAGCTTCTTCTCCATAAATCTCTCTGAGTTGGAGAGTAAGAGCCTCAAGCTCTGTTAGTGCCTCATATCTACTAGGCATTGATTATATCAAAGACAGTAATCACTTTTGCCTATAGTTTAGAGGCAGGGCTCATAACCTAATGAAACTGAAGCTTGTTCCACTGGGGTGTGCAGTACAACAAAGGGAGTATGTACAGTTGAGACTTACTGTACTTAGCAGAGGCTTTTCTTGAGGTATTGAGAGTCTAGATTGATAGAGAACAGTTGAAACAACTTCTGATTGATGGAAGTGGTCTGTTACAAGTGATCTGACTTGTATGTATTCTGTGTCTACTGTTTCATATATAAAAGTATTGTATATATATCTAGAATTCAGTCTGAGATAACTGAGTTTGATCTATGAATTGTTGTAGGACAATCTATCTATCTATTGTTCTTCTAATGTAGACTCCATTGTTCTAGTATTAGAACAATGGATATGTCAACAGGACAACAGATAATACTTCCTATTGTTCAGATTGTCAATAGGAATGTTTAGGATCATAGGATCAATTAGGGTTGATACTAGGATCAAAATGTCATGTCAATGTCAATCATTAATGATCAACATGTGTCACTTATTCCATATGAGGTACATTAGGAATGGTGATTAGTATCATTATCTATTGATACTAATATATTCATTACCCTAATGTTATTAGGATAATTTGCTAATGGCATGACTGACACTACTAATCATTAGTGTGATAGATAAATGATTAGTACTTATTACTAATGTTAATACACTGGCAATTTCAACATCATCCACATCTTGTTTGCTGTCCAAAAGGATTTTTAGATTGGAGGACTAGATTGACACTAGCTACCTCCTTCCTCAATACATGTGCTCAAGTCAATGTAACCATCCCTAGAACTACAAAATCTATGCAAATCCCTGTTCAACTCATAGTTCCATCACATACCATGAAAACCATTGATGCCCATGCTCTCATTGACAGCAGTGTTAGAATATTCAGAAGCTATTTCCGCTTTAGGTGCTTACCTAATCTAGCCTATATTGCATCACAATTTATTCTCTGGCTACTTTGTGACTTACCAGGTAGCCAAGGTACTTACATACTTATACTCTGAATACAGTGACTTACCAGGTAGTCAAGTCAACAACCTTTTTCACCTTCTTTAGGTTATGAGCCCTGACAGCTCCCAGTAACTTGGTTCACTCACTCAACTCAGAAGATGTCACTCCAGCATGGCAAAAACTCACAGAAAGAGGCTGTGCAATGGCAATACAAGTCATAGCCATTTGACAGCTACTGTGACAACTATGCATGATGTGGACATAGAGCAGAAGACTGCAAAGACCCACCTCTAGCATCAAGACCATTAGTCATCTAGCAGGCCATAGAATGGTGCTGAAAGTGGAACCAGAAACTTGATGCCAAAGAGTGGGCACTCAAACTTGAGTGGTCTAGTCCACCAGTCCTTTATACAGCCATGATGACACTTGCACAAGTCAAAATGGTCAACAATGCAACTGTTGACACCCCAGATACAAGCATGACATGTACTGCACCAGAAGTGCCAGCAGATGGGTTGCAAACCCCACAGGAGTGGTAGGGATATTGTCTAAAGAATAGTGACATACACAACATACTATAACATAGTACAAGTACTATAATCATAGTGGTGGTCTTGAGTGTGCTTACTCACTGTCCAGCCTCTGGGGGTTGTAACTCATGATTTGTGCTTTCATCATTGCTCTAATTGCCCAAAATAGTCAGTTGGCAATCCAGGACTCTATGTGTGGTGTGCCTTGTATGATGAAGACTACATGTGCCATCCTGACTTTGGCATTCACACTAACCTCCTTGGCCATCAGTGCTTCAGCTAGTGGTGGCATACTATTGACTTGTTTGAAGTCCTGACATGCATTGCTTGTTGTGCTATCCATCCAGGTGGCAGGGTTGTTGGTACATCAAGGTTGTGGACTCAAGAGGGATATATCACTGACTGAGGCCAATGGAGGAGGAAAGTGGCAATGAACAAGGTTGGATGTCCTCCCTGCCTACCGGTCATGTTTTTCATAGCTAATTATACTTGATCATGGAGAGGAGGGATGTATCACTGACCAGGGCCAAGAAGGAAAGTGGTGATGAACAAGATTGGGCATCTCAGGCCTCCTTGCCTGCCAGTCATGTTTTTCATAGCTAATTGTAGTCAGGGTTGTGGAGAGGAATGATGTATCACTGACCAGGATCAAGGAGGAGGAAAGTGGTGATGAACGAGGTTGGATGTCCTAGGCCATCCTGCCTGCCAGTCATGTTTTTCATAGCCAATTGTAGTTGAGGTCGTGGAGAGGAACAATGTATCACTAATCAGGGCCAAGGAGGAGGAAAGTGGCGATGAACAAGGTTGGATGTCCTCCCTGCCTGCCATCATGTTTTCATAGCTAATTGTAGTCAGTCATGGAGAGGAGGGATGACGAGTGGTGGGGTTGTTGGTATGGCAAAAAATAGAGGTGATGTTCATAGCTGATAATAGTAGGAAATGGATCCCACACCACATGTGGTTCAGAAAGCAGTTGCAAAGATATGGTGGTCAGCAAACTTGTTGACATAGAACAACTGAAAGTGGTTGTATGAATTGTGGGGGTGGATCCCTTGATGTGGAAGCTGTGGTGCCACAGCAAATACAAGAATCAGGTGTACTGCATGAAAAATAGAGTTGATATGAATAACTGCAATCTTTGACTGTTTTGAAGCTGTGATGCTAGACTTGACCACCCACATACCAGTGTCAGGGTTTGGTGTGTCATCAACATGGTCAAACCAGTGTATGATGGTGCAAGGATAGGTCAAGCCTTGAAATGAAAAAGAAAAAAAAAACACAGGATGCATGCAACATCTATCCTCTGAAAGCCCACAAGATCTGGGTCTGTGACAACAAAGACACAGTCTCAATAGGGGCCTTCATTTCTCCAGTTTGTGTGAGCCTGGATATACTCACAGTACATCCCTCCTGTTCCATACAAGTCACTTGGGGCATAAAATGTTAAGGAGGCTGAGTTGAAGACAGTGATCTTCCCAATGAAGAGAGGGCAGGTAGAACATGGTTAATTGTCGTCAGAATGAATTTTTGTGTGGAGGAACAGACAGACAAGATGGGGAAGGTGGGGGATCCTGAGTTCATCAGCCAGTTGAGCAACAGTCTTTGCATGATTTCATTCTGTGTGTGATATAAACTTCAAACTTGTGTGCTGAAAACTTGAACTACCCATGAGAGGTCCTGGCCAGTTGTATGAACATATCAATATGAGAACAATCCACTGACTCAGAGTCACCAGGATCTTCCTGCTGACTTGCATTTTCCTTGGGAGGTAAAAAGTCTTCTTGGGATGACTGGACATCACATCGTCGATCCATTCATCCTTGCATTTCATTGCACTGGACTAAATTATTGTTAGAACACTTCTTGACACAGACAAATCATAGGATACCCACCTATGATATTAAAGACATTGGATCTACTTGATAATTCTCCCACTCATGGGATGAGCATACCCTGTGCTTGAAAATTGATACAAGCAGCCATGAGCTTGGCCAGTTGTTGATTAATGGCAAGCATTTGCCCCAATGTTTAATGGTGGCTTGACTGTCTATATGGCATCTTTACTGCTTTGACATGCTTTGACTCCATGATAGACAAACAGAGTCCATTTGGCACCCTAAACTGCTTGATCAAGTCAAAATAATGTGTTAGGGAGTGTTGATGAGGGAGTGATACAGATTGTACCATGCCAGCATGAAAAACCTTGTGAAAGCAATGGAAATGTGAGAACATCTTGTAGTTGCACAAGATCATGTTTTGTGATAACATCCTTGTGAACCAAGTAACAGAACTTGAGAAAAGCATAGAAGGTGTATACCATATCATGGGGGACATGACCTTCAATAGCTGCTAGATAGACATGAAAATTTGACCTTTAGACATTTCAAATAGCTCATAACAAATTTCCTTACTTTCATCAAAGCTTTTGAGTCATCACCAGTCCATTGCTTGAAATGGCAACCTTGAGGGAATTGATGAAGGCCAGCAAATGAGGCCACTAATGCAATGCTGATGAACCTGTCAGAAAAGTTGTAAAGAAGAAAGAAATGAAACATACTAATGGTTGATTTCATCCAAGATAGTATCTGCTTGTTTTTGTCTATGTGTTTGGACCAGATACTTTTCTACCCAGTCCACAAGATGGTCTTTGAACACACCCTTGATTAATTGATATAAGATATCAGGGGAGAGGAGCCAATATATGTCTGCATGTGGGAAATCATTTGTGAACAGCATTAATTGGTGATAAGTAACAATAAAATAAAAACCATTGGTTGAACTCACCACAAGGTCACCCACAATGCCAAAGTCATCCCAGAGAGCCTCAATGTCCAATTCATTGACCAGCATCTCAGTATGATTGTGTGATTGCCACAAAATGCCTACATCAAGATTTGTTCAGTATCTCAGACACCTTTTGTTATTAGCTTTGTGCTAAGCCTGAGTAACCCATACATACCTTGCACACCAATTACAAACTATACAGGCAAATAATGCCTGCTCCTTGTAGTCAGTGATGTATGGCCCCAGGCCATATACTACTTGATAGAAATGGTTATCGCTGCACCAGACAACTTCCCAATGTTCAAAATAAGGCCTCAGAGCTTGAAGGATCTGTGACAGTGTGACATGAAATAGCTGGCAGTGAAACTTGTGAAATCAAGCAGCCTTTGCTTCTTCATGTGTCACTAGTTACCAATGTAAGCATACTAGTTCAATTATTTACATTACCAGTGAACTTACTTTTTGGTGTCATGAGAAATCCAATAAGGGCCACACCATTTGGGTGCAACCATCAAGCACTGTTGTGGAGGTTGCCAAGTGACAAGTACAGTGGATAGTAGTCATGCTGGCCAGTAGTGACAGAGACAGTGGTCTTGTTGCTACCTAGGATGATTGGGACAAATGCTGCTCCTTCAGAATCAGGATTATCATGTGTGATCATATCCTAGCACATTGATCATATCATATATTCATGAGACATGTGGGAAGCATACATACCACTTGGTCTCAAGCCCAATCACCTGACATGAAGTCTTGAAAATGCTAATCACCAGATTATGACTCATATTCCTGGTGTGGTCTGAAGTCCAACTTGACTGCATGCTCAGGATTAGTGAGCATGTTGTGTATAGTTTGGAGGGGACATCAATACCAGATGTCATAGGTATCTTCCATTCAGGGGATGAGCTCTTCCTCTTCTATGGTGTATTTCACAGTAAAATTTTGCCATTTAACATCACTGAGTGGGATAGCATCAATAGTTTTGTATATGTCCTTGTGGCTCAGGAAGAGCAGTCTGCCACCAGCATCACAGAGTGATTTGGCCCAAATATCCAGCAGAGTGTCAATTTGTTGAGTGGGCATCTGGCTTCAAGTATATAAAAGATTGGCCAGTTCAAATTGGTTGTGATTTCTAAAGGGCATCCAGTCATCTGTAGGATGTTCCTCTTGAGGTGGTGGTGCCTCACCAACCAGTAGGAAGTTTCCTGCTGCATCACATGGTCACCCTTGACAAGTATTGTAGTCAGTTAGGAATCACAGTCAAACAAATAAAGATCAGATTACCTGTCAATGTAGGATGGTAGTTCTGAAAAATAACATTGGAAGGACTGAGGAACTCAGTGTCAAGGTGTAGACCATCAGGCTCATCCCCAGACTCAGGGAAAGGTGAATGGGATGAGGGCAAGTTAGGGAAAGATGGGAATTCAGGTGGGTCAGGTGGAGATGGAGAGCATGGTGGTGAGAGACTTGGAGTGGGCAAAATGGATACATGAGGATGCTTGGCATGAAGGTGCTAGGTCAATCCTGATTGGTTTTTGAACCAATGGTTGCAACCTGGCACATTGCATGAGTACTGCAACAGGGCATACTTGGAGGTAGATGGCATGACCAAAGTGAGTGACTCAGATGGAATGCACAATGCAGGCTATTCAATTCAAACCAGAACAAAGAGACTAGTGGCATAAAGGGTTGGCTTGACAGATATGAGCTGTGGGCTGTAGAATATGAACTCAATATACTGTTATAGTTAAAGGTTTGAGTGATATAAACACTGCTCACAAGTCATGCACTTCATCTTTTTTCCCTCTGTTATTCTGCTACTGTCACACTTGTTTCTTTTTCTTCCATTCTTTATACTAGTCATGGTTGCTCCTAACCATTTGAGAGCAAGTCTACAGGCCTAGCCTGCTGAGCAGCCTGAGCCAAGCACCTGTTGCACTCAGCCTGGCAATGCAAGTGCCTATCCTGGGCTTCCTGACTTAGATTCTCCACCTGCTCATTGCACTCAGCCTAGTAATGCAATGGTTCAACCAGGGATGCCTGATAAACCTGCACCAAGGCATACATCAGAGTAAAAATGTACTGATGATGAACAAATCAGACAAGCCAAAAAAGCCAAAAAGTCACTACTGAAAAATACATATCAACAGATCTTGGCCATGGAAAGTGACCTGCTGTCACAGCAAGAGGAGCTTATGAAGGATCAAGTGGCTGTGTGCCTGAAGCCACATCTTGTCCAAAAAAAGACCATGGCAGTGGAGGTACTGCTGACAGCACCAGATGTCCACAGATTGCCAGTAGATAGTGTTTTGAAGTCCAGTTGCAGGACTGGTTGGCAACTGGACTACAGTTGTAAGTTGCTTGATTTCTCAGACAAAAGACTGCAGTTGCCAACCAGTTGCAACCGGTGTACAGCCACACTACCTAATCAGGCAATGTTCCTCTAATTTTCTGTGATTTTTTGACTACTTTTATCATTTTCTGAGGGTTTTTGAGATTTCTATGTGTTATCATTGCAAATTAATATATTTAATGACAGAATATGATGTATAGACACTAAATGAAGACTATTTACACTTGTGTGGGACAGGATTCACATGTAAAACCAGTTGCCTGAAAGACCAGTTGCAACTGATTTTTTTTTCAGTTTTTAGCAGTCCAGTTGCATTATTTGGACTTCTAGGACTGGTCCTGGTCTGGTTGCCTTATTTGGAAGGTCAAAAACCAGACTGGACCAGACTTTGAAACACTACCAGTAGAGGAGGATCTGCTTGAGCCTCATTATTCTCATAGGTCAAATCATGTCACAAGTAACCTAGAGTACTTACAAGTATGGTTGTAGTGATGGAAACGTTAAGTCCTGCTCATAAAGTGGTTGTTACCAATTGGGCTGCTGAAAAAAGGAGGGCGCAACAAGAGCCAGTGTTAGTGTTTAGTTTGGCTTGTCATATCACATAATTCAGTACTTACCTTCATAACACAATTTGGCAGTGAATGTCCAAGTCCAGTGCCAACAGAGTTGATTCTTGATGACAAGGAGAAGGAGTGGTGCTTTACTATGGAATATCTGAACAGTTCACTTAAAGTAAGTATTTATATTTCTATGGATGTGGCAGTGACTGATTTTACTCATGCATCAGCAATACCTACTGCTCTGCAGTGGGGCACTAGCTTCACTTACAGTTGATGAAAATGACAATGATTCATTCTTGACAGTTACTGGTAACCAAACCCCACATGACTCAGAACATAGCATGCTCAAATGAAAGCATAATATACTGAGTGACAGTGAAGCAGAAGAGGCCAGCTCAGAGCCAATGGAAGTGTTTGCCTTTTTGATTGAGGAAGATTCTGGGTCTACTGTATCATCCAATAATGGACAATCAGCTGTAACATGTCCATATCCTCAACACTTGAAGCACCAGAGTTTCTTTGAGCTGGATTCCTGATTTGTCTTTTCTTTCTCACAGTGGTGCAGTCATTTCATAATAAAAGTGTTTGCAATCAGAGTGGTATGCTGGCATGATTCTTTGTTTAGCATCTGTGTAACAATCATGGAGATGTTGAGATCATCAAGGGAGGTTGCTCCAATGGTTGTGATGAGGGACAAGTATTTGTTGGGTAGTCCATGGAGTAGAGTAACAATGGTGATGGTTTCCAGAACTTCAAAACCTGTACCTTTGAGGCAGAATGAGAGATCTTGTACAAATACAAATCAAGCTTACATAGGTTGGTCAGAGCCTTTTTCCATGATAGATAATTCACAGAGCATTGAGAAAATATCACAGAAGCCACAAGACTGATGTATTTGAGTGAGATTACTCTATATGTATCTCTTGAGGATCTCCAGAGTCAACTCAAGCATGGGGGAGTTGAGATATAGATAGGTATAGGATAATCTTAGCCCTTGCAAGTTGTTTCTTGAGGGTAAATGTCTTTCTGCCCTTAGATTTCAGGCCTATTATAGGGGCTTTTTCAGTTCCTGTAATAACCTCCCAGAGGTCCTATTCTTCTAGTAGAGCTTTCATCTGCATGCTCCATTCAGCATAGTCAATCTCATTGAGTTTCTTGAACAAATAATTTAGATGACATAGTCACAGATAGTGGAGTGGGTAAAGGATTTGTGTGGGGTGGCTGTGCAGCAAAAAGAGCAGCTGTGTAAAGGGATTCAATGTGTGGGCTGATTTTGAGGCACTAGCTGGCCTGATAGAGGGGTAATTGGCTGGTTTCTAGGTACAAGCTGACCTGTACTATAGTAACTGACTGGATTTTGAGGGCTCTAGTTGACCTGTAATAACTGACTGGATTTCTGAGGTTCTAGCTAACCTGGTGAGTACTGGCTGGATTAGAGACTTTAGCTGGCCTTGAGGATTGGGCTGATCCTATTGACTGGGTGGAGACTAATGCTCAGGGCTTATAACCTATGAGAGCAAGGCAAGCATAGAAGACATGACAAAGCAGAACAGGCCAGTGAAACACTAACTACCAACATATATACTATGTTTGATATGATTATGTAAGTATGTACTAATTATGGCAAGCAAGATCTCCAACATGAATAGGATGAGAAGTTTGAGTCTGATGGCTTTGGCCTATGTGATGTCTCTCTTCCCTGACCTTACCTATTAGCTGGGGAGGTGTCATATCTTAAGTTTTTGCTAAGTACAACTCTTAACTCTGTTCCACTTTTCTTGCAATTTCCAATGTGATCTCCTAGGGAATGTGATCTGGAGTTATCAGACTTTCCTATTATAGTATAGATTCCTTTTCTGTCATCTCTGTTTACTTGTTTGAAACACCCTGACTTAGCAAGGGTGCACAGTATCTGGTTTTCTCTATGACTGGGGCATAGCCTTGGAGTTCAACTCCTCTGATCTCCTTACTCATCTTCTTACCAATACCTAAGAAATCATAATGTTCTCCTTAGTAATCTCCACATAGGACTTCATATATAAACTGTAACTCTGAGCCCTGTACTCTTCAGTTCAAATATTAAATTAGTCTCTACTCTTTCCTCTTACTTGAGTACTTAGTACTCTCCTCTGATTACCTTCGACCTCTGACCAAAATACAGGACAGGACTTTGACAAGGGCACACCACATAAGGTGAAACCAACATCCCATCCATCCACAGCTCTGACATTTCAGAGTTCCACTCAGGAGTCAATCCAGATTTAACAAGAGAAGGTACCATGCTCTCTATTAGTGTCCAATTGTGATGTCAACACTGATGCCAGAGCTAACATCTGAAAAGGTGTGAAGGTTGGTATAAGTTTAAGGGAGTAGAATGGAGCAGACTACTTTTCCTATAGAGATAGTGAGATGCTACCACTTTAAATCAGTTTTGATGCTTTTATTGGGGCAGTGGGGCAAGAATGGTTTGTCAGCACACATCACAAGCATGTGTTCAAAGCCAGTTAGGTAAGCACAGCCTACAGGTATTAGCAATAAGGTGTGGAGCAGCTTTCCATACAGTTTTTGTATGTTTTCTAAAATGTGTGAGGTCCTAACTTGCTATTGATTGATGGGATATAGATATTTTTCTGTTTTGTCCAGACTCAGTATAACAGTTCAGTCCCACAGATTCCATAGAAAACCAATTTATGTTGTAGTTTCTGCAAAAGGCTGGTCTTTTGACCATTCCTAGGGTATTCTAAGGGTCTCAGATATGGAATCAATATTGTGCATATTGTATGTGAATTTTCATTTGTGTATGGAATGTGGGGAGGAGTGGGAAAAGTCTCAGATTGGGTCTTTACATGGTTTATTAAACTCCTCAGATGAGTTTTTTTGTAGCACTCACTACTGGAACTAAATTTGGCTCCCTTACATTGTCTGCCCTGTAGTATCAATTTCATGGTATCATTTATCTTGCAGTGAGTTGTACTGGGTTTGGGAATCCTTTTGAATGCAGAAGAAAATGTGATTGTCTATCCACTTGTCCATTAGACTGATGCCATGGAAACAGAAAATGACTGTTGCTGCATTCACCAGATATCCATAGCTGCTTGTAGAGGGGGTGGCTCCAAAGGCTGTACATATGTCAATGTGTTTGTATGTTTGTGATGCACATACCACTGCTGCTGGCCATTGTGATGAATGCAAGGTATGGTCCAGCATGCCTTTGTAACATCACAGGTGGCTGCTTCCAAGCTAGCAGGAAGACATGAGACAAGGAGGTAAACAATGGAAAACTTTCCTCAGGTGGCTAGGAAATTGTGTGGATCAATGTGTGAGTTAATTGAGGGTGAAGAATTAGTATGACTAGCTAAAAGTGGGAAGGAAAAGTTTTGGAATCATCTAAATTTGCTCAGTTAGCCTAGCTTGGGTATAATTGAGAGAGGAGAGGTTTGATAGTGACCTAATAATTGGTGTATTATTAGTAAAGGAACTAGTCTGATATATCTGCCTTTATCTACTTCTTTATGTATAATGTCAAGTAATTGGTCTTTAAAGGTCTCAACAGAAGGGGAATTAGAAGGGGATTGGGTACAAAGGATAGGTGAGAATTCAACAATAAAGTTGTACCATAGTCTGTCTGGGATATCACTATAGTGATGTTCAAGCCCTGTAGTAGCAATTAGACACTGCCATACACTGAGTTTATAAGGTGTTTACACTTGTGTGCTTCTTGCTGTGAGAACAATTGTAAACTCCATATGTAGCTGATCTGCATCCTGAACAAATGTGAGTGTGTGTGTGATTATCTGTACACCCAACTCTTCACTCCCACCTGGAATAAAGCCGCTGGTGGTTGGATTTGGTGACAAGAGATCTGTTGACCCACTTGGCAAAGGTTTCTTGCTTTCCATCTCATATGTGGGTCTTGTCACATTTGATGATAGTGTGGGGATGAAGTTCAATGTTGAGGCAGACCACACATGACAGGAGGGATTCATCCTCAATGAGTGTCTTTTCTAGTGTATAAAAGAAGTGGTTCCACTTGTACTGGAGTTGGTTTGATTCAGCTAGAGAGAATGTGGTAGGTTTGAGAATGTTTGGGAGTTTAGACATAAACAAAAGGCATTGATGAGGCATAGGTGTTTACATTTGTAGTGCCATAATGGTTAGACATAGTCAATCCACTATCTGTTGGTGTTGTGTAAAATTGCAGCAGTGGGTTCAGATGTGGTGGCATATGAAGCATGGATATGTGTAAACAGGGTGAGTACAGGGTTTGAACACATGGTAACAGTCACAGAGTTTCCCAGTTGCAATGGGATTGGGTGTGAAGCTCATGTTACATGAAAGCAGGAACCATGGAGAAGGATAACAATACAAGTGGAAAGGTTACATCAAAGATAGAGGTGCAGAGGAAACACTGAGCAGAATGGGGGGAGGTATAGAGGAAATGGAGTACTTGCCTCTCTAGCCATTTTTTCAGAAGTTTGATAGTGCTCATTGATGATATTCATCTTGATGCACATGAGGGTCTCCTGTTTAATGTGTTTGAGGTTGAGCAATGATGTAGTACCCATTGTAACATGCCAGCAGTAGTAGTATACCACTTGATAAATGAGTAATACTTGCTGTACTATTTCATTAGCAGTTGCTATAGGTGGGTACTGAGATTCATTCAAAACTGGAGCATAGCATCCATGTGCTCTTATGGCCAGCCTATCTCTGTCATCACTTGTAGCATGCAGTGAGATGCTTAGTTGAACTGCACTCAGGTTAGGTTTTTGTCCTCAATGATAGTCTGCTTGGCTTTGACCATGTTTATAGGGACAAGGGTTTGTACACCTTGTTCATCTGGCAGAAAAGCCATAGCTTCTTCATTGAACATGTGCTTGGCATCTTGTACATCCACTAGGCCCTTATTGGTGAAAAAGTAGAGTGAGATATATTTGCCCTTGCTTAGCTTGTTTAATATGACAGGTACTGGCATGATGGGTACAGTGGAGGACAGCAGAACATTTGCAAACAGGAGAAACTTCTTTCAATACTTCTTCTACTCCTCTTTCTTTGTTTCTTCCTCTTCTAGTTCTTTGGCATGTTGTGCTTCAGCTGCTTCTTTGTGTTGTCATCCTTGAGTGATGTGTTGTTCTTCTACTGCTTGTGCCACACAAGCATCCTATTCCTGGCAGTCAATTTCATTTTGGGCCTGCCAGAGTTTAAGGAGGTATACAATGACTTCCTTGTTGAAAAGATAAAACAAATCTATGATATGTTGTCAGGTTATGATGTACTTGTTTGTGTGATAGTCTGGTGGGGTTGCATTGTACAGGTTGACCTGAGGAGGCATGTTATAGCAGAAATGAAAGGAATAAAAGATATAAAAGGAATGACTTGAGGACTATCACTATGAACAAGGACAAGAGTAGCTAGGATGCAAGGGAAGTAAAGGAAAGAGCTGCAGCTCACTCTGCTTCCTACACATAGACTAAATCCTATGTCTACCTCACCACTCAGCTAACCCAGGCTTCCATAAGGGAACTTTACCATCTTCTGCAAGCTTTTGTAGCTTATACATAACCTTCTGATCTCAGAAGCTGGGCATGTTCATAATCAGATGCATTGTTTGAAGCCTCCACCACCTGATCATCATTAACTAGATTGCCATCACCATTGAGCTACTCTTGGTCCACTTTAAAAATTGATTGACTAGCCTTTGCATATATGGCAAGTATTGCTGTCCTATCTCATATCTGATGATGAAGCTTCTCTAAACCTTTTTTAAGAAGGAGAAGGGGTTTTATGATAAATCAGTGACACATCAAGCTGTTGAAAAATCAATCTTAGGTCACATTTGCCATAGATAGACTAATAGACCTTCATATTTAGTAGATATTTCATATATCTATTCATTTTGATCATCCCAAAATGCTATTCATTATACATTATTTATTATTTACAGAATTCTCCACAAAATAACTCAAGATGTTTCAAAGCTATACATATATTAGATGGGAGTATTTGTCTTATCTGGTATTCATTACAAGAGAGTCAACTGTACTGCAGAATAATAGAATGTGCAAAGCAAATCCATTGAATATTCATATCATTATGTGTAGACAATCAAAGTACTATATTTATATATAGTGTCTAACATCCAAGAAGGGCAAATTAACTACATTTTTATCTCTTAACACTATGCTCAAGAAGCTATTGAATTTCATAAAGTGAAACTCTGTTATATTCCTACTAATTGACAGTTTACAGACATCTTCACCAAAAACCTAGGAAAACACAAATTCCTAAAGGGATGTACAGTCTTACTCTTACACTGTTCCTAGTATAAACAGCAAAGAGGAGTATTGAGAATATCTTGTCTTATCTTATATAACATTCTCATTCTCAGTCTAGTATGATTACTATTTCATTATTTATCTTTCTTATGCTAACTGATACACTATTACTAATACTAACTAATCTTACACTTATGTTTTTCAATTAACTGACACTTATAGTATGATGAGCTCTTTTATTGTTATTGATTATTGATAAGAGCTTTATCTACTATTAGATGCTATTGTTCTATCTATTTAAAACTACTATATACATATATGAACAATTTGTACTGTATATAAAGAGGAGCTCATTACTAATCACTCCTTTAACAGAATCTCTATCCTCTGTTCTTAGTACATGATGTCTACACTAAGTACTCCCACTAGAATTCATTCCTGCCCCCTTCAAAATAGTCACATATCTAGGGCACCATTATATTTGTCAACACCTCTCAAACCACTTGACAAACCCCTCAAATGTTGAAATGATAGTATACACATGGAGTGCAAGGAGTATACCACTCTTGCTGAGTTATACAAATCTCAAAACTACATATTCTGATATTAAAGCAAGTATGTCAGGAGCATCTAGGCATCACAATGATTTCACATACAACCTAAAAAAACTGTCAAAAGCACCAAAAAGAGTTAGCACATCTCTAGAACACTTAGTCAAGATACATGTATCAAGTGGATCCTAAGATAAAGAGACTGCAACCAATGTTGATCTGAAAGCACCAGAAATGTCAATATATGATGAAGTCACCAGAGACAAGTTGAAGACACTACTAGAAGTGCCAGACCACATTAGTAAACAACCACAATACAAAGCAAGTAGGTACTCATCATATGGGACTTAACTTGAGCAGATGATGGATCACAACAGATTACAAAGTGGACATGTTGAGGGCATCATACATAAACCAATGTAGTAAAAGAATTACAATACCATAGAGCATTGTAATAACTAATAACCATAACAATACTCAAATATGATCCATATTCCCATTAGCTTCCTCCAACTCATTGTCATCTGCACCATATTTGTCTACCTCAATCTCAGCTTTCTCTTGTCTATACTCTTTTCCAAATTTCTCAATTGCATCTTGAATGAAGACATGATGGGAAATATTTATGGTCTAAAATTTCTTGACACCTGCATCTGCTCTGCTAAAATTAGTCACTAGCATAGACATATCATTGTACCATTTTTACTCAGCTTTCATTGTTATATACTCATTGAAGGAATGCCTACAGGCTCTCCAGATTGTTGGTCTTCTCATCATAGTACTCCAATTGTTTCACATGATCATCATACTTGTCCCCACATCAGCAAATCAGAAAGTTCACTATGAGTGCTGTGTAACACTGTATCATACTGTACAGTACTATATAGCACTGTATATAGGGAGATCTGGCTGTAATTTGGGCTACTGATTTGCTGATATAGTAAGCACACTCACATTTGCACTGGCCTGTTGCCTAGAAGGCTCCATGCAGTACAGCTTATAACTCTGTTCCTCAGACACCCAGCTGTGCTCTGCTGCTTCTGAGCTCAAGAACATTGATCTCTCCAGAGTTCCTTTGAAGTATCATGACTTCACCAATGTTTTCAATAAGTAAAGGGACATCTCATCACAAGCTTAAGATAAAACTAGAAGAAGGAGCTAGTCCTCTATTGAATACCACCTACTCTCTCTCCCTCTCCAAACTCAAATCTCTCCAAGCATTCCTAAATGAGCACCTCTCCATCCATTTTATTTGACCCTCCTCTTCCTCTCATACTGCTCTGGTCCTCTTTGTTCATAAAAAGGATGATTCCCTCCAACTTTGTGTTAACTTCAGAGGACTTAACATAATCATGAAGAAAGACCACTATTCTCTGCCCCACATCTCTGACCTCCTTGATGCTTCAAGCCATGTAAAGGTTTACTCTAAGATTGATCTCTGGCATGCTTACCACTTAGTCTACATCACCAAAGAAGATGAATAGAAGACCTCCTTTTGCACTCACTATAGCTCATATAAGTGGTTGGTTATGCCATTCAGACTTATGAACACTCTGGTAATATTCCAGTAGTTTGTCAATACAATATTCACTAATCTTCTTGATGTCTGTGTAATAGTTTACTTAGATGACATCCTAGTTTACTCTGCTAACATGGCCTCCCACAAAGAGCATATCTGAGAAGTCCTCCATAGACTCTGCAAGCATGGACTTATGCAAAACCTGAGAAGTGTGAGTTTCAAGACTCCATCAAGTACTTGGGTTATCAGCTCTCATCCTCCAGACTCACTATATCACTGGAGAAAGTCAAGTCCATTCAGCAGTAGCTCAAGCTTCACAAGGTTAAGGACATCCAGTTCTTCCTGGGGTTTATCACTTTCTACTGGCATTTCATTCACAATTACTCCAACATTATCATTCCTTTGACAACTCCTGTTACTCAGCTTTTCAGGTCCTCAAGGATGCATTTACCTCCACTCCTATCCTGATACACTGGATACCCAATGCTCCTTTGATTATAGAAATGGATGCCTCTGACTATGTCATCATTAACATTCTCTCCATCCACTGTCCAGACAATGAAGTTCACCTGTGGTCTTCTACTCTTAGACTTTGTCTGCCCCAGAGCTCAACTATGACATCCATGACAAGGAGCTCCTTGCTATCCATGATTCCTTCTGGACCTGGTGTCATTACCTTGAAGGAGCTGGTACTCTGATTGATGTTGTTACTGATCATAAGAACCTCAAATACTTTGTGATGTCTAAACTCCTGACCTGCTAGTAGGCTCAGTGGTTGGAGTTCCTCTCCCAGTTTAACATGGTTATCCATTTTCACCCTGGATGCCTTAGAGCTAAGCCCAATGCCCTCACTTGCCATTGAGATGTCTATCTCAAAGATAAAGATAAAGGCTATGCTTATATTAACCCTTATCATTTCTGCTCTGTTTTTACTCAGGCATAACCTTGGCAGCTCCTGTGCTCTACTCCAGTTCCATGTTTGACAGAGAAAAACTTCACTCTAACATACTCTCTGCACTAACTAGCAATCCACTGGCTAGTATTCACATGTCCACTCTTGAAGCCCCCAACTCCCATTGATCACTTGACTACAAAGGCTTTATCCAACTAAACAACCATATCTATATCTCCAACACAAACAACCTTTGTCTTTGAGTCCTCTGATACAAACATAACCACATACTCTTAGAACACTTCAGACAAAACCAAACATTAGAGCTGGTTCAATTAGAATATACTTGGTCAGGAGTCCAAACCTTCATCAAAGATTATGTCTTCTTCTACATCTCCAATGCTAGAGCAAAGGTCCCAAGACATAATTCCTCAAGCAACTCCCTATCCCCAAAAGCTATAAAACTCTATCTCCATGGACTTCATTAAAGAGCTCCCTCTGTCCTCTGGATTTACCTCAATCCTACTCCAAGTCTTCTCCATGCATGGAGTTTCATCTCACATAACCTCTAACAGAGGTTCTGAGTTTGTCTCACACTTCTTTAGGTCTCAAGGAAAAGCCCTTGATATCTGACTCCACTCCACCTCCAGTTATCACCTAGAGGGGGATGATCATATACAACAAATGAACTAAACACTAGAATAGTACCTGTGTATCTATAACAATTAATATCAGGGCAATTGGTCCAAACTCCTACCCCTTGTGGAGTTCACATACAACAATGCTCTAAACACTATTATAAGAGTATCTCCATTCTTCACCCTGAAAGGGACCTCACCTCTAAACAGGCTTGAGAATACTCTATCAATCTAGAATCTCTCCATGAGTTCCTTCATGAAGAAATGACTGCTGCTCAAAAATGCTACCAAGGTCCTACAGATGCTAAATGAACTCTAGCACTGGACATACAGATAGAAGATCAAGTCTTTGTAAAAGCAAAGTATTTCTACTCCACACACCCCTCCAAAAAGCTTTCCAAGAAGAACCTTGATCTATATACAATCATTGTGAAGCCAGCAACTCACTCCTATATACTCCAACTATCTGATACCATGAAGTCCATACATCCAGTCTTTCATATATCTCAACTAGAACCAACAACCCCTAATGTCATCCTTAACTACACACAAACTGTGCCCCCTCCAATCAAAGTTGACAGTGAATCAGAGTATAAGATCTCTGAGATCCTTGACTCTAAGATAGACTGCCACCAACTCAATTGCAAACTCCTCTATCTATTCCAATAGTCTGCATATGAAAGGACTGATGAAGAAACATCCTAGTCACTAGCTGCTGAGTTAGACCACATCTCTGAGCTAGTCTAGGACTTCCATCTCTGATATTCAGAAAAACCAGAGTCCATCCCTATTCAGAAACAACACTGGCTCCTGTTATGTTTATGCTCTATCAATAGTGCTCCACTTATATACTGCTTTATTAGATAAAAATCTACTGTTTAAACATTTAGCTCTTTCTCTCTCTCTCAGACAATCATCTACTCTACCTCACTAGCAAGAAAAGAGCTACAAACTTTACTCTCACTACCATTCAACATGCTATAGCTCTAGTGGTTGTACTTGTATTTGTTTCTCTCAGTCTAGTCCTTGTTTGGTATTGGGTCTACAGTTGCTGGTTGTTAGTAATGGATAGAAAAGTAGACCACACAGATATAGTGGTGACAGTGCTCAACCCTACCACAGCTAAAGGTGCTAATTTTGCTTAAATCCCTATTTCATCTCCTCTTACTTCAGTACTACTCCACACCAACACTAAGGGAATAAAGCAATCACATTCAAAGACTTGTTACTAGAGGTGATGGACTACCTATGACCTTATCTCTATATCCTCACCATCTGCATCCTTCTTACCCTCTTACTCATTGTCCTTCTCCTTCTCTCCCTCCTCATCCTCTATCCCCTTCTCCAAGATCTCCTTCTGTTCCTTCTTCTTTTCTGTCCTATTCTCCACTCCTTTCTCTACTGTAGGTTTTTCCTCTACTTCTGTGTCCACCCACTTCTTTATTTTCTCACACTCCACCTCTACCCTCCACTAGACCTTTCTTTTTAGTGAAAGCTCCTCATGTCAGAGCTCCATCTCCTTATTTCTCATCTGAACCTAGTCTTGCCATATTACCATCTCATTGCTCTTCAACAACAGGAGCTCACAGAGGATAGTGTTCTAGACCCAGAGTTGATGGTCAAGTTAATTAAAGCCATCTCCAATAGCTGCTACAGAGGTGTTGACCTCCTTAGGGTCTTCTGCCTTGCTGTTATCATTGCTCTCTGCCTCTCTCACCCTTCTCTGGAACTTGCTCAGACCTGTGACTTCTGATGGGTTCTTTTTCATCCATATCTTCCTCTACTTGTACTCAGGCTTCTCCTTGCCAGGTTGCTTGCATTTCCTAGTCTTAAGCTCATACTCAAGACTAAGGTTGGTACACCATTTGCACTCCAGATGTTTTAGTGCCCTTTTCTTAACCTAGGCTATGGACTATCGGTGGGAGACTTCCTCTGCTTAACTCTAGTTAGTCTGGCTCACAATGGACAGCATAGTCATGTATCTTTTGTCTAGTGGTCTTCTTCACTTCCCTCCAGTCCTCTACCACCCTCCATTCATCCATCTCATGTACTCTCCTCTCTGCCTCCTCATGTGTCTTTTCAGCCTCCTTCTTCTCCTTGGTGTGACAGCAGTGCTCATCATGCTTAGCCTTCCTCACATCAGGAAAACACAATTTAAGGACAGGTTGACAAATTATATCAGTATATTAACACAGGTACAGTATAATTACAATACTATAGTTACACACAGTCACATTGTCACAGACACAACAGTGACCTATGGTGACTACAGATCACACATATCACAGGATCACAGTAATATAACTGTGATAGATATATCATAGGCCCTACAGAGGGTCCAGCAACACAGTAAGCTACATTCAAAGTCTCTAGGGACTAGGAAATGCTTAGATAGCATTTCCTAGTCCCTAGGGACATAGAATTTTTTGCCTGCTGATTTGTCACATGCCTCTCATTACTCATGTGACTGTCATACACTACCACCTGTCTCTTTTGACAATCCAATGACAATACTACTACTGCCCATCACTATCACATCATCAACTAGTTCAATGGCCTATCTGATAGGCCCCCACCTGGCACCACTCCTGTGTCATTAATGAGCCCTTCAATGCACCACTCAACAGGACAATGGGGAACACAACCCTCATGACCCCCATGACCCCTTCTCATTATGGTGAAAGATGATGGGGCTGGTACCACCCACACAGTCATGTCAATGACAACAATGACACTGTGAGGTGATGAGTATGCAACCACATCTATATCATCTTAACAGTGACAATAACAACAATAAGACAAGAGCATGTAAGGTTACACTTGAGATGATCTCTATCAATTCTTGTTTATAGTGAAGAATAATGAGAATAAGGTGAATGATTATCATTATCACTCCTATGATAGAGGTATCAGACATACAAAGCTGTACACATTGCAAGAATAAGTGAGCAAGAGGATAAAACCTTGACTATATTATAGATGAGACACAATATTCAAATAGATCAGATGTATACTCTGAATCACATTGGTCCAGATGTTGTTCCTCAAATTGGACTGTGTTTTATTGATTTCACTTTTTCATTAGGGACAAATTAGAACTCAAAGTAGCTATACTTTGTTGACTTGTACAATTCTATTTGGTGTATATATTTTAGCATGAATAATGCAATAGACCTCTGACAGAGAATGAACTCACAATACTTGCTTTTCAATCTAACAGGATACATACTTAAGATCTGCATACAGTTTCAGGAAAACATCAGGCTTACTACATATGTAGCATTTCAAAGCCTAGTTGCTTACCTTGAGGATTTTCAGACAACTGATTGTCTAATATCTAGGATCTGTATACACTGCTCATTTATGTTATATCAGTGATACATTCATTCATCTTTGAACATTTCATATATTGAACACTGATAATAATGTGATTGTTAATAAAAATGACTGAATTCATATACTTTTACAAGTTGAAATATGATGAAAGATATCTCATAAGTCATTTTTATATGTAAAAATTAGCTGAAAAACTGGTTGCAACTAATGAGACAACTGATGACAACTAGCTACAAATTGTCTTGTTGTCAATTGTTAAAAGTTTACAAACAGAGAAGACTAGACTAGACTTTAAAATACAATGATCATCATCCTAAGGACATATCTTCATATTAATTATATTCTTTGCCTACTTACTCTTAGAAATGTACTATTGTGCTATTCATTACAACCTCAAGTATTTGGAACAGCTGATACAGACATTTTGTAAGTAATTATTGTTGTTTGTATATTTATGCTCATTCCATATATTCACTCTTCTGGAGATTTTAAGAAATTATGAAAGCATAAGGATACTCTAGTAGAATTGGCTTAGTGCAATGCTAGCTTCTTGAAAAAAGATTACTGTATTTAAGATAATGTACTAATAACTATTGTGATAGTGTATGGTCAAGATCAAGAAATTTTATCAAATCCAGATAATACTATGAAGGTGTATGTTGAAAAGATAGATTATGATTATTCTATGATATAACTATTTGTGTTCTCAATAGCATTATTACTCTGATTCATCTATATCTACAATGTGTAAGATATACTATATTTGTTATAGATATTACTTGATTACTGAATGGACAAAATGGCACAGAGATGAAATTCTTAGAGTGTATCTACATATCTTGATTGAGACAATTGCCCTAGATTCTAACTATTCTATAGTATAGCAGTAATTATTTCTAGATGTCAAGCTTATAACAAGCTATCCTATCACTTTGATAAGCTAAAATTTTATGTCATTCAGATTGGACTTTTTGTATCAGTCATATTATATTTAAGTTGTGATCTTTCTGAAACTGTGCAGAAATGAATGCAAAAAAAGAATATCTATTATAACAAGTTATCTCATCTGTGTGTTGAAGACAAAGTCAACATACTATCCTAGCTATAGGCTTTTTGTATCAAAATCACATTAACTGTGTAGGTTTGGTGTTTAAATATCAGTTTTAGAATGAGGAGTATGTAAATTTCAATTTACTCTTTACTTTACATATATTTGATGGTTTATGACTTTATCTACAACACAATTATATTCTGTGTGACAAGACATTAATCATATTATGTGTTCTGAATACATTTAAGACATATACTATTGTGTTCAAACTAGATATATGTCATTGTATTAACCTGTGTTAGAGATCTTATTATGAGTATACAAAGGATTCCAAATATCTACAAATGGACAACTTTTCCAATCAATATGCTATTGGAAATATAAATGAGTCAAATGATGTATGTATCAAACCACATATACATATATTATAGAATTGATCACTATGTTAGATATAGTTTTACATTTCATATATACTGGCAATCTTCAAGTACTCATAAGAAGTCTAATAAATTATATATGGTTATCACTTGAATTTTTTATTGACAGATATCCTTGTATATCAGATTGTGTAATTTCTCATCAGTCTCCTGAAGTAAACTTCTGTTACACTTGTATCATGTATTTCTGAGTATAGCCTCAAAAGAAATAAACAAAGTTCTGGTGTTTGAAGTTTAGATGAAGTAGAGTCTTATATGTAACAGGTCCATATTATATGTTTGATCCCTACAATTCCAGCTACTTGTCATATCTGTTGATTTTCAAAGATTTTAGAGATCAAATTAATCAATTTTATATGCTAAGTTTTCACATTTTGATAAACCTGTCAAAATCAAAATCATACTCTAAAATAAACTTAAATGATCACATATCATGTCTAAAATTTCTATATTTTGACAGATATATCAATTTGTAAAGATATAAAATACATAAACTTGACTTCTAAAATCTCCACAAATCAACAGATGTGCAGAGATATGGAACTTTTAGGAGTTAAATCTATGATATAGACCAGTTGCATGTAAGATCACTTATAACTGGTCTGCAATCAATATGTAGACTGTTTAGAATTGATTGTCATTAGTTTTAGTTCAGTTGTCTTATTTATCAGGTTTGAAAAGATCAGTTATGGTCCAGTTGTCTCACTTTTGAAGGAAACAACAGGATCAGACCAGACTTTGAAATACTAATCAAGATACAGATGACAATGTCATATATATCATTGTCATGTCTGAGGTAAAACCTAGACTCTTTATTTTCAGTACAACTCAAGTCCCCCTTGCCAGCCATTATTTGACAATATATCATTCCTCAATGACTCTGACATCCTCTATCACCCTGATATGTATGTCAAGGCTGTTTATTTGTACTCTAATGGCCTATGATGTGTATTCTTTTTTTAATTTCTCACATTCTAATCATATACATCACAGCATTCAACCCCTATCAATGGTCATTTCTACTTGTATAATACCTGTCATCTTATCAAAATTATATACATTTTCAATCTATATGACCATAAACTAGCTAATAAGTTACATTACTATATACTTTAATTGTTAGTACATATTTTTGTCAGTTTGTCTTATCTTAACACAGCCCATTGTAAGGTTTTGACATTAAGCTCTTGTATGATCTCAAATTATATTCAAGAGCTAAATATTATACCCCTTGTTCCTATTTGTTTAAAGGTTATTGACCTATACAGATAAAACATACAAGAACACATCATTTAGCAAATATCTTGTTTCTATTTTGTGCAGCCTATTATCCACCAAATTCATATGACATTAGACTTTTCTGCAGACAATTTTCACTCATATTATATATCACAGCACAATTATTTACACCCTGAAACCACTATTTTCAATTATATCTAATATATTTTACAGACTGCTTGGTTTTGAAGTTTGAAAATACAAGAATTCCTTAATCATTTCTTTTACAGACTACATTTGATTGGATTCATTGAGATCTATGAATATATATGAGATCTCATCAGATTCAACAAATAAAATGAAATCCATATGAAGGATAAAGTAGTAGTATCAACTTTCATTTGTTGTCTTAAAAGCATAGAAGGTATAGAAGTGTAATGAGTGTACTAACTGGTATAGAGCCTCACAGACACATGAACTAAGTAGTAGATTACCAGTCTTCCTTGCTGAGTACTTTCAGAAAGTATGGGTAAGATAAGAAAATAAGAATGTATAAGAGTTCAAATATGGATGAAAATATCACTGATATGAAATAAACATACTAGATACTATGCAACCAGTCTTTTACCAGTTATCTGAAAACCCTCAAGGCCAACAATTAGACTGGTTGTAATCATAGACAACCAGCAACTACAGCCCAATTACAATCAGGTGTAGTCTAGTCTAGTTGTCAGTCATTTTATAGTTGTATAACTGGACTTCAAAACACTAATTGGAGTTCAACTCATCATGTGAGACTAAGTTTAAAGATGTTATAATCAGTGTTGACTTATATATCAATGTTCAAGTAAAGGAAAAAGCATGGATATTTATGTTCTTTCTATTTATACTGATTATTATATATATCATAATGGCTTCCATCATATAAATTTGGAAAGCTCAAAGAGTCACTGAACTGTATACTCCTTCTGAAAGTTAAAGCATCCATTAATCACAATGTACTTGACTGTATATATTTGAAAGTATATAGAAAAATTATAATATCCTGTATTTAGTACTGATTTCTAAAGGGCTAAAAATCTAATATAAAAACCTTAACTCTACTTCTCTAATTTCCAACCATTGATAACTTTGACAAATTTTCAAGAATGTTTCCCTGTCCAACCCTTCACAAAAAAATTCCTTGATTTTATATTAGGAGTATCACTTAAGTGTATACTAATAGAACATTTCTCAAAGGTTTGATGTCAGTCCTACTCTACATTCTGTTGTGGAATACCCAATCTTTTCAACAATAGCAAAGGTGTTACTCTTGAACAACTGCTTAATGAATTTTATTACAGTTATATAGATCTACAACCCAGTCAGGATAAATAAAGTCCACAGATTATCTTCTGTACATTGTTTTAACTTTCTTTCCTCAGAAATCTTCTAAGGCTGGGAATGGAACTGCTATAGTATGAGCTTGTAGTTTAAACATGTCATAAACCATTAAAAATAAAAACTTACCATATATCAATTTCATACATCAAACTTTTGGCTTTGAATTTTCCCCAAGCAATTTTAAAATAAACTTCTATCTAAAGAATACTATAGTCTTTAAATCATATTTTAATAGACTGATGTAATAGATCTGAATAATCAGCTCATGAATATTTGCTTTAGAAAAAAAGCTAATATTTTTATAAATCAAAGTCTAAGTTAAAATATTAATCTCATACATTAGATATTAGCCTTGAGCAATGCAAGCCAATAGAAATTGTTCAGAATAATCTATAATGTATAGGCCAAGACCATAGATGACATGATGATAGTGACCATCTGACAAATGTTTACTTGAGGTTTCGATATACTAAACTGTATTATTAAAAAAATAGCCTTTAATGCTGTATGAAACAGATGACTTTGAAAAGTTTGAAATTCAATACTGTTTTCCTGTTCATAATCAGCTGTAGATCATAAATATAAGACATATATAATATACAGTGACTCCAAAAACCCTTTTCATACTAACCCCAACTGTGGTCATAGATGCCTAAATATTCATCAAATCATCTATTTGATCTTGTGGTGTTTTAATTTTGACAAAATAAAAAATCACCAAGTCTACATTAGGAGCAATGTTGGATTGGATGCTAAGTATCATCACTCTCAGATGATTCTAGATCAAGAGATGGTAAGGGTTCACAATAAGAGGGCAGATCAATACCCTCCTGATTACATAGTGTGTCTATATAGAATCAAAGATTTGATTATATGATAAAATCATTCTAATATAATATGTAGTTTATCATCTAGAATAAGATGTTAAATAAAAAATAATCCTCCATAGAGAGTTTTATTATCTATATCTTCTGTCATGGCATGTTAAGGATAAAAATGTTCTTGAGGTCTTTTGAGAGGCAAGGGAGTTTAAGAAATAGATGGCATTTTATGTTGCATCTAACTTTGAGGGTCCTAAACCCTTTTTTTACACAAATCAGTTACTGGATTTACACAGGAATATTTTCTAGGCTAATATTGAGACTTCTTATAAAGTTAGGACTTAATCCATTTTATTATAAACATCATAGTAGACTAAAAAAATATACCTGTTATTTGTTTTAGATAAAAGTTCTTAGTTTCTTTGATTTCAATAGACTTTTATAGATTTGCAAATAGTATGAATTTAATACTCATTCCTATGAAAATAAATATTATTTCCCATGGTTTTCACTTGTTAATACTTATTGATAAGATATATGTATATAGTATAAGGTATATACTTAGATAGAGAAAAGAGATGACACTGCTTACTCTAAGTATTATTCTTGAGATTTGTTGTAGATACTCTTGCTCTTGTATTCTAGATCTTGAATCTAAGGATGGATGAACATAAATTGTATGACTTTCATTTACCTTGGTTAAGTTCTCACTTGTGTTAAAGTCTATTAACAAATCATTTTAACATACTTGTCATTCTCATATTTTAAGGTCCATCAAGCATAGATAGTCAGATCAATGACTAATATGATAAATTAATCCAGAACATATATATAGTAATATTATAGATTCACATTTCCTGTATTTGATGACTGTGTTAACATACAAAACAATATATGATCTCTTTATTTCATCCTGTAAACAGAAGGCTTGATTTGAATACTCTTCCATTATATTTCTTAATAGTCTCAATGACATTGAAACCATATCAAAGTAGAGGACCAAAAATGGTGTCTAATGTGAAGTGATGTGTCTACTCATGTTTTTTTACTTTGGTGTTCTGGAGAGCAATGGAACTTCAGTGGTTGTTACTACATCTGAAAATACTTCACAAACATCTCTCATACCCTACTTGCACTTCAATTTGTATTTTTACTGCTCATTTTGATCACTGGCCAGATAATCCTATTTCCACAGACCTCATTCCCCTCTTTATTGATTAAACACATTAGCACTGATTCTATCTCAGCACAAAGACAGTCACATGTCTCTGTCTTTCTCCAACACCATGTTTCCTTTTACTGAGTTCTTATGACAAAACATCAATAACTTTATATATGATCTGTGTCTACTTTCCATTGATGGTCATGCTCCTTCATAGTATGATAAAATAGATACTACCATATTTATCATATGTAAACCTTCAACTGATGTTGGTTGTAAATTAGCTCACAGTTCATAACAATCTTATTATTGAATACATTATTGATGAGATGAAAACACCTATGGACTCCCTGCTACAGCTTACAATCAATCTCTCTTCCCTTCCTATCTGATTTATTACTGTACATAACTCCCATTTTTCCTATCTCTTATATCAAACTTTCATCAAACCAACTTATATGTACATTTCAATCCTTGTTTAGCCTTCATATGCAATATTCTATATTTTAAAATAAATTTGGATATATATTGAGACCACACTATTTTTTTCCATAGAATGTTTTTGATTATTGTAGACACCTTAAATTCTGTACATGTCTACAATTACACTTATCACTTATAACTCATTTTCCTCTAGTTCTCTTTATTTGATTCACTTGTAGCCTACCCTACTTTGCAGACTCTTTTTAACCTTGAATATTCTGCATTCTCTCTAGAAAATGATAATTTGGCAGGATTTCCCTAGTTACTTATTTTGTGATTTCAGAAGTAATAAATACTTGTGTGATCTACTGGTGACTGATCTGAATATTCTTTTCTTAATATCCTTCTCTTATATGTTGTCCCTTGTGTTCAGAGGTATCCTCCTTGCCATTTACATATTCTCAGGTAATTGGCATCTTATTTGTCTCTACTCTTTTTTCTGCTATCCATCATCATCCAGTCTAATCAAAAATCATTTATTTTGCATGTAAGTATACTCTATCATGCTTTTACAAGTCCTCCTTTAGGAGGTGAGTCTTGTACAATTCAAGAACTAGTGTGCCTGAATTTTTGCAGAAATCATAAGTGTGAGAAAGAGCTGGTCAGAACTCAGAATCAATGTATTAGGTGTCACAATCACTTCAAATTCATGTCACATGTCACTCAGCACTGCCCATTTCAATAGAGTGTTGGCTGGTGGCATTTCTGATCAGGTACATGACATACCAACATCTGACAAGATGTGAGGTGCATGTTACACTGTTGGTAGTTGAGACATGTGCAAAGACATGGATGACAGGGGTGATAACAGAAAGACCACAACACTTGTCTTTCATATCCACAACACCATCACTGATGCCAGATGGACAGTGCACATTTCTACTATGTTGGAAATGAGTGCCATGTTGAAACAAATGCACAAAACTGATAATCATGTGCCTTCATTGACAATGTCGCACCAACAATGATGCTGGATGGTCATCCACTTGTATGGATAAGGTCCATTGCCAGTGACACCTGACCATCCTATTGTGATTGACTGCCAGGTGAGGTCTTGGTAAATCATCTTGATGTCTCAATATGAAAATTCATTTGTCATGAATGGTGATCTTGATCATTTAAAGAAAGTTGTCTGTTTCACACACTCCAAGGGCATCAATGGATCCTGTGGTGCATGTGGTTGATAGTAGTATTTGTGCAGTGCTTGTTTACAGTAAGTGTCACAGTCTGGTGTCTAAACTACAACATACAAACAACCTACATACAGTAAATAGGTTGTTAGGGTCAAGGAGCAGATTGCATGTCTTTCTGTTGTGTGCACCATTAGTGCCAAGGCATTTGTTGTTGCATGCTATGTCAACCAATGTCCAATAATTGTGTATCTCACCAGTAAGCAAAGGACTGATTCAGTAATGAAACCTGAATTTGTTCATTTGTAGGTATAACTGAAAATGTTGTTTTCAATCAAATATACTTTATCTACCCTGAAACCACATGCAGAGCATTGGGTGAACTTTCACATGTAATTCCTACATACATCTTGTGGGGGAATGAATATGTTCATATCTAAACTAATGTAGACAGATGTTCATAAGGAATCAGAGAAGGTCTTGGAACCATCATGCAGGTAATGCTCTGAAATGGCATGTTGTGTTTGACAAGTCACTGACTTCATCATTCTCCATGCTATGAGTACTGACATTCTTTTCAGAAATCCACACCATTGGCAAAGTTGAATTGACAGATGTGTGACATTAGAGTACAAATGGAACATGCCACTTCAAGCTGTTCCTTATACCATAATGACTCTCTTATAAGACATGGATGGCAGCAAATACATATACAAAATCATTTCACAATAGATAATTGATGGTGAACACCATCTTACATGACAACCAGCCATTCTCCACTGTTTTCATTTGCAGTAAGTCAAGTTTGTTACCTATCAATAACCTGTGCAATGAAGAAACCTTAGTCAATCAAATGATGGACAAGATTCCATGGTTAATGATGGTACAAATGCAAATTGAGGTGGATGACTACCTTCCAGGAACTGTAGTGATCACCAATGAAGTTAATACCTGCCCACCAATGCTCTACTTATTTGGTAGGTTTTCAGTGGCCACATGTATCACATTCACCATCAAAACCTCTTTTGCAACAGTCCATATTCAAGACTGAACTGTTAAACAGTTCTATTTCACCCACATACCCACAGCTTACAAGGTGTTATGACTTTTGTCCAGGTTTATGTCATTAATGATAAGTGACATTTTTGTAAGACTAGACTTTGCATGCTGACAACAAGTGTTTCAAAGACAATGTGACAGAATAGGCAAATGTATTGAAGATGGGTAAATTGTAAAGAGTAGTTGACCATCAATCATTGTTTTGGTGCAAGTAAAATAGAGGAATACTTACAAAAACACTCTTGTGAATGTCTTTATATAACCATTGAGAGCTTTGGTCAATCAATGAAAGACACAAGATCGAAAGCATAAGTATAGGAAGTATAGGTTCATAGTCATTTCCTGCCAACAGAATCTTATCCATTAACAGACTATTATATGCTCTGTACTCATCAAGATGGCCTCAATTTCTTCTGGTTCTCAATTACCATTGCATCCTCTTCCACCAATTCCCCATCACTTTCATACAGTGTGTACTTGTGGGTGATGACCTGTCACTCAAGTTCCAAAGTCCTCTGCATTGCCATTCAGGTGTGTTCATGTTGTTACTCAGCAGTCTGTAGCACTCGTCTGCATATATGAACTCAGGTATTCTGTTAACTTACATTAGTTAGACCAGAGTTAATGAGTGCCAGTGCTTATAACACCAATCCCATCCAGATCTCATTTGCATTATTGACCAGATATGAAATGACCAAGAAATTTGCTTCAACCAGGTCACCAACCTGGAACTTCAAGGGATCACATGGCTCAAACCTTCCTGAGGAGTTAGTAGACAAATGAGACTGTTTGTAGAGACCATTGATATACTTTCCATGATCCAAGTTAGGTAAGTGGTACCCAACATGGTTATCCTCTAGATGAGAAAACTGTTCTCCTATAATCTGAGCAAGAGCACCATTAGGATCCATCCCAGGTAAAAAAGGAACAGCAGGTGATGTGTAGAGATGCTGCTTGGACATAAAATATCAATTGCTAATGTTGAAAATGACCTGGCCACCAAATGTATCAGGCCTCCATGCTTATAATTCCCCTGGCACATATTTGTGCCCTAGACACAATTGGGTGTCACACAAAGTTTTGGCCACAGTATCAAAGATGCTCATGCTGATGCCTGAGAGCATCACCACTTGTTTCAGGTGCTTGGCTATGTCTTTATTGCTTTAACTGATATTAGTTTATGCAGGAACTCCTATATCTGTTTTCTTACCATGGCAGCTTCAGGATAAGGGAAAGCATCATCTTGTGAATATATTCTTGCATGGTCAGTGTTATGATTTCTTTTCTTTTTGCTGGGTCATGTGTATTCAGAACACTTTTCTCTTTCCTACGATTACTCACTTCCTCACAGTCATCAGCCTGATGACCCATCATCATCTCCTAATCATAGTTCTTCCCATCATTTTCTTGAACATTCCATGTAATTTTATTGCATTCCATTTAGTTATCTAACTGATCAATCCTGTGTATGAATAGTTCTTTCATATTCCATCAATTTCTATATCTTAAGTATATAAACCTTCCCTTTCTTCCCACCTCTTCTTTTTCTTAAGCTAGTTCTCCTTAGAGCTACTACTTGTATCTCTAGACTAGCAATTTTCCTCTCATCATCCCTCAATTCTTTGTGAGCCTCTATTTGTGTTCTGAATGGGTAGCTTGTCCTCATCTTTAGAACCCTTGTCCCTGGACCAATCCAGTCCAGTTTAAAGACCCAAGTCTACTGCATTGTAGACAAGTCTGTGTGATCTACTAGGTGCACATATAGACCTAGTTGATGACCCATTGCCTAGCCTTAGGTTCTTTCTGAGGCTATGCTTTGCCCTACCCAGACCAAGTATAACAAAAGAACTACCTTCCCTCAAAGCAACTATTTTCACATAGCTCACCTACTATTTCTCACAGACCCTCAGTTGACCCCATGTGGGGCCTCCACAGAACTCCTTAACATGAGTCAGGAGAATCCTCTAATACCTTGTCACCAGTAGAACTTGAACTCTCACCCAAGACAGTTTAACCCCTTGATTTACCTACAGACATCCCCATTTCCTCCACTGAGGAAGCCAAGTACATTGAACAACTTGCTGATCACCTCAATCAAACTCTAGACCTCTCCTCTGAATCTACTATTGTAGGAATCCCCAAAACCAACAAACTCTTTGACTCTAATGAGTATAAAGAACCAGACCCAGAACCCACAGCCCCTGAACCACTTCCTGTCATGACCAACAAACCTGTAGAACACTATCTTGCCTTATCTAAACACCTTAATGGCAACTTCTTAAAAGCTAGATAATGGCTCAACTCAGTCTCCTTTTATCTCCTTGTCAACAAGGATGTTTACAACAAGGATGAGAAAAAGATTGCCTTTGCCCTCTCCTACATGATCAAAGAAGCTGCCCTGACCTGGGCAATCAACTTTCATACTGAAATAATCAAAATGGAGAACCCTGACCTCAGGACTATGAAGTACTTCTCAAAGAAGTTCTATACCTCATTCAAACAGTATGATGTCATTGGGGCAGCCATCTTTTAGCTTGCCAACACTCACATGAACTAGAAAGGAGGGAAATACAAACCCTCCCTTACAAAGTACCATGCCAAATTCCTCAATAAGTCTACTCTTGCTGGTATCATCAATCAAAACATCCTGATCAGATACTACTCTGTCAGAATTCCCAACTTCCTCATTCCCAACTTCCTCATGTGACATGTCTTCAACATGGAGACAGTCCCTGAAACTCTAGAAGTATGGATGAGGAAAGTCTCCATGTTTAATACTCAGAACAAACAAGCATGTGAAATCTCCAGTTGTTGCACTTCCTCTTCCTGCCACACCTACCAGTCTTTCACCTCTCCAAAGCCTGAATGAGACCCAAATGCCATGGATGTAGATCCTGTTCACATCAACAAGCTTACCCTGGAAGAATGCAAGAAGTACATTGTCAAAGGAAGATGTCTTCATTGTAGGGAAAAAGGATACATGGCATGGGAGTGTAAGACATTCCCAAATGAAAAACCACTCCCTCCCTGCCCCTGTGTTAAGAAGGTCGAAAAGGAAGACCTTCTCTATCTTGAGGAAGTAGAGGATGATAATGATGAATGAGTCACTCACATCTCCTTTGTTATAGGAAAGGGTTTTTAGAATGGAGGACTAGACCAATGCTAGCTATCTCCTTCCCCAATATGTGTGCTTAAGTCAATGTAACAATACCTAGAACTATGAAATCTATGCAAATCCCTATTCAACTTGTAGTTCCCTTGCATACCATGAAAACTGTCAATACCCAAGCCCTCATCAACAGTGGTGCAGACATCTCCTGCATCAACTGGCAGTTTATGTGAAAACATAAACTCTCTACTACAAAACTTGCTATCCCCATCCCTGTCTGAAATGCAGACTAAACCTGGAACAAAGGAGGGGCCATCTGCTACACCACCACCCTTTTTGTCAACATCAAAAGAATTGCCCACCACATCCTCCTCTATATCATGAGTTGTGGTCATGAGGACATCATCGTCAGACTTCCCTGGTTTTGCCACACCAACCCCACCATCAATTTAGAGACTCACCTCCTTTTTATCTCAGAAACCACCAATCAGTCTAAAGATATCTACACTGACTTTGTGTCTGACACAGACCAACACAACTCTTACTTCATATGACCTGGAATATCTCATTCTATTCCTGACCATCACAACACCTCTGCTGTCTATGACTCCAGGCTCTTCCAATTCCTCAACTATGAGGAAGAATCTACTTACATTGAATGAGCTCTGGATAACAGGGTAATCCATTAAATCATCCAAGACAACATCAAACACTTCCTTATCAACTCCCCTGTGGTTTCCAAACTCATAACTACCACAAAGCTCATCATGGCCACCAAAATGACCAAACCCAAGGTTACTCTTCCCCTCAAATACACAGATTTTGCCCAAGTATTCTCTAAGGAAGCTACAGACCATGTTCTCCCTTGTCAACCCTATAATCATGAGATCAATTTTAAGGATGGCTTCTCTCCCAAAATAGGCAAACTCTACCCCTTGTCCCCTGATGAGAAGAAAGCCACAGACAAGTTCATTGATGAAAACCTTGCTTTGAGAAATATCCATCCCTCCAGTTCCCCTCAAGCATCCCCCTTCTTCTTTGTCAAAAAGAAGGATGGTAAACTACAACCCTGTCAGGACTACCATTACCTCAATGAACACACTGTTTGAAATGCCCACCCCCCTCCCCTCATCTCTGATCTCATCAACAAACTTTGCAATGCCCATGTCTTCACTAAGTTCAACATCCAATGGGGTTACAACAATATCCATATCAAAGACAGACACCAATGGAAAGTCACCTTCATCACTCACATGGCCTCTTCAAGCCAACAGTCATGTTCTTCAGAATGTACAACTCCCCAACCACTTTCCAATGTTTTATAAATGACTCCTTTCATGATATGATTGCCAAAGGATGGCTTGTCATCTATATAGATGATCTCCTCATCTTCTCCTCCAACAAAGCCACACATACTGAGCAAGCCAAGCAAGTCCTTCAACAAATGACAGAACTCAACCTTCATCTTAAGTCCAGGTAGGGTGAAGTGTAGCCTCAGAAAAACCTGAGTCAAAGTTCTAGATGAGAGATTATTGGTCATTAACTAGATTCATCCAGGCAATGGGTCATTGACTAGGTTGTTCAGAGTACCAGGTGACTAATGGTCAGCTGGGTTAGGTATTGTTCACAAGATGGTGAACTTAATACCCAGAGGTTTGAAGGTCAAGGACAAGCTATTTATTTAGAGCATGGGTGAAGTCACAAGGAATTGAGGAGTAATGAAGGAAAGATCAAATAAATTGCTAGTTTAGAGGTACAGGTGGTAACTTAGCTTAAGGAAAGGAAAGAGAGAGAAGAAAGAAAGGTTTATATATCTAAGGTATAGAAACTGACAGAACATGAAGGAACTAGTGGTACACAGGATTAGTCAGTGAGATGACTAAATGGAATGCGATAGAATCACATGAAATGTCCAAGAAGATGATGGAAAAGACTATGATTAGGAGATAATGATGAGTTATTGGACTGATGACTAAGAGGAAGTAAGTAATCATAGGAAAAAGAAAAGCATCCAGAACACACATGACTAAGCAAGACAAGAGAAGTTGTAACATTATCCCTGTACTAGGGTCAAGACAGCAATAAAGCCCTAGAGATCTAAAAAGGCCCCTCTTGGAGACCCAATGACATTAGTGTTGGTGATGGCATCATAGTCTTCCTTATATGGGGGAGAGGGAGAACATTGGAGGCATTCTACTAGAGGTCAAGGATGAGGTGGCCCTTGGTGGGATGTATGTAGTTAGTGGTTGATTGTCAGCAATAAGATGAGGGAGATGAGCTAAGAGGGGAGTTAGACAGTACCTGGTCTAGGGTATGGTGGTGGAGTAGGTAGCAGACAGTAGTGTGATGAAGGTGGAAATGGTGACAAAACCCACATTAGTAGTCCAGGCAGTCCACCTTCCAATGGCCCAGATGTTGACAGTTGTAGCAAGCTTTATGCATGTGGGGATAATTATAGGAAAGAGGCTCTTCCCCATTATGGCTAGTCCACCAGTTTTCCTCACATTGAAGGGTACATTCTTCATTGGAGTTGGGATGGCATAGACAGAGTGTGGACTTCCAGGGTACTGCAAGTGAGAAGGAGGACAATATGAGCCTGCTTCTGTTTGGAGCTCATGAAGGTACTGCTCAAGATCATGGAGGAAGGTCAGCATACCCAGTTGATGCATGGTCTCTAGGATGTTATGACATACAGGGGCACAGGTAGCAGGAGGGTGAACATTATCTAAAGAGAAAAAGGCTCTGGAAAGAAGGAGGAGAGGGGAATCTACATTCAAGTGGGCATAGATAGGAACAGCGAGGTGGTCACAGGAGAGGTAGCAGCAGAGTTCCTCCTTCTGGTCATGGTAGAGGGGTTCTTTGATACACTCTCCTGTGAGAGGGATATTGAGGGCTTGGATGGAAGGGTATGGCATGGGTTCCTAGGTAGGTTTGTCCCATTCTGGTTCAGTAATGATGTCAGAGGAAGGAGCAATCTCAGAGAGGGTGGTGATGGAGGTGGTAGGAGAGAAGGGGGTGTCAGGAGGGAAGTGGACAGTATGAAGAGGAGTGATCTGGCTTAGTTCTTCCTTGGAGGAGTAGAATTCAATAGGCATGGTGGTGGTGGGTTTGGTAGTGGTGATAATGGGATAGAAGTGGCAGTTCATATGATGGAGGGAAAGGCTTTAGGGTGATGCCTTTTGTAGTCATTGAGAGCAGCCTTTGAATGTTTGAGATCCCACTCAGATTGCCACAAGTCTTTTCTTGGCTGTGTAGCCCTTCCATCAGATCAGGTATTGTGGTGATGACTGGCTGCCATGATGTCTTAATATCTGCTCTATTTCATACTCTTCTTCCCCTTCTATAAGTTCTGGGGGTGGAGCCAGATAGTTCAGGCTGTAAACATCATTTTTATGATAGGGTATGAGAAGGGAGGTGTGGAAAATGGGGTGGATCTTCCAGGTACTGGGGATGCAGAGTTGGTAAGAGAGCAGAGAAAGTACCTTGGTGATGGTGTAGGGTCCTTCACATTTCAGTGTGAACTTCAGGTTGATCAGATGTTTTGAGTTCCAGACTTCTAACCACACTTTATCTCCTTTAGCAAAAGGAGTAAACTTCTGGCAAGTTCAGGATGCCATGACTTGTCTGGCAAGTTTGTGAGTGGCCAGGGCTTCATCTCAGGCAGCAGCAAGGGTCTTAAAGTGTTGTTCTATGGTGGGAAGATGGGATTTGGGGAGGACAGTAGGTGGGTTTATAACCTATCATGAGATAAAATGGAGATTGACTAGTAGTGGAATAAGGGCAGTGATTGTGGGCGAACTCAGTGTGGGAGAGCTTCTGTGACCAGGAAGTGGGGTTAGTGCCACAGAAGATGCAGAGATAGGTTTGGAGTTCTTGGTTTATGTATTCAGTTTCACTGTCAGTCTGAAAGTAGTAGGTAGTAGAGAGGGCAAGGTCATAGTTGAGGAGTTTGCCAAGTTCTTTGGCAAAGGTGGAGGTGAATTGTAGACTATGATCTGAGATGATTTGATTGTAGAGTCCAAATCATTTGTAAACATCATGGAGGAAAAGTTCAGTGATGCCTTCAGCAGTGACAGTGTCTGTGGTCAGAATAAAAATACCCCCCTTGTAGGTGTGGTCTACCATGACCAGCACAGAGTTAAAGCCAGTAGAAGGGGGAAGGCTGACAATGAGGTTGCAGGAGATGGACTAGAACAGACAAGTTCTAGTGGCATGGATAGGAGTAAGTGGTGGGACAGTTGTGTGTGTATTGACCTTGTTCTGTTGACACACCCCACAACCTTTCACATACTTGCACACATAGTGGGCCAGGCCAGGCCAGCAGAATTCAGTGGAAACAAGTTGATGAGTTTTAAGGTACCTAGGGTGACTGGCCAATTCATGGTTATGACATCACTTGAGGATAGAGCAACAGAAGGAGTCATTGGGAGGGATATAAACTTGTCCTTTGTAGGTAAGGACATTGTCAGTGACCTGCCAGTCAGAGAGTTGTGAGTGTAGGTGGGCAGGGGATGAGATATCAGTGAGTTAGAGGTGTTGGAGCATTAAGGGGTTGGAGACGGAGGTGGAGGAGATATGAGTGTGGAGGGTACTGTCAATGATATTAACAAACAGGGAAGGGGGTAATAGGACTACACCCTTGTTGTCAGTGTTGGAAGAGGGGATAAGGTCAGGTTAGTAAGAGAGGACATCTGGTCCAGTGAGGAGTTTTCCAGGGACATAGACAAGGTGAAGGTCAAAGTCTTGGAGTCAAGCATCTAATGAGCTTGATGGCAATTAAGGTTGCAGGACTTCCTGAAGTAGAGGAGATTTTTGTGATTAGTGAAGACCTGAACTTGGTGGGAGGAGCCATGGAGGTAATGGTGTCAAGCCTTGAATCCTTGGATGACTGTGAGAAGTTTGCAGTCATAGATGTCATAGTTTCATTCAGCATTGCTGAACATCTGGGAGAGGTATGAACAGGGATGCTATTTGCCATTGGCATCAGTTTGAAGAAGGATACCTTCAGAAGTATACTTGGAAGCATCTGTGGTGATGGCAAATGGCTTCACTGGGTCAGGGAGTTGTAGGACAGAGCAAGTGAGGAAGAGTTTTTTCAGCAACTGAAAGAAAGCTTCACAATCAGGAGTCCATTTCTAGCAGTGGTCTTTCTTTGTGAGATCAAAAAGGGGGTGAGTGACAGTGGAGTAATCTGGGATGAAATAACAGTAGAAATTGGCAAATCCAAGAAATGATCAGATGTCTTTAGGTTTGGACAGGGTGGGCCACTTGGCAATACTGTCAAGCTTGACAGGGTCCATGGCAAGTTATCCCAGTTTGATGATCATTCCAAGATATTCAACCTCAGTCAAGGCAAACTGACATTTCTTGAGTTTGAGATGGAGGTCAAGTTTGGTCATTTGTTGGAGAACTTGTTTAGTCCATTCTGTGTGCATGGCTTCATCAGGGGAGAAGATAAGAGGGTCATTCATGTAGATAATGAGCCACCCTTCAGCAATCATGTCTCAGAAGGAATCATTCATGAATCACTGGAATGTGGCAGGGGAATTGCATGTCCCAAAGAACATGATGGTAGGTTTGAAAAGACCATGGTGGATAACAAAGGCAGCCTTCCACTGGTGTCTGCTTCTGATACAGACATTGTTGTACCCCCAGTGGACATCAAACTTGGTAAAAACACAGACATCATGGAGTTTATCAATGAGATCAGAGATGAGGGGAAGAGGGTAGGCATTGTGAACTGTATGCTTATTAAGGTATTGATAATCCTGACAGGGACAGAGCTTCCCATCTTTCTTTTTGACAAGGAAGAAAGGAGATGCTTGTGGAGAACTGGACAGACAGATCTTCTCAGAAGCAAGGTTCTCATCAATAAATTTATCAGTGGCCTTCTTCTTGTCAGGGGAATGTGGGTAGAGTTTGCCAATTTTGGGGGTGAAATCTTCTTTGAGGTTGATCTCATGGTCATAGGGGCAACTGGGGGGAACATGGTTGGTGGCTTCTTTAGAGAAGACTTGGGCAAAATCTGCATATTTGGGAGAAAGGGTGACTTTTGGTTTGGCTAGTTCTGCAGCCATGGCCAACTCAGTGGTGGTGGTAAGCTTAGCAACAGTGGGAGAATTAACTAAGAAGGGTTTGATGTCCCCTTGGATGATATGATGGATTACTCTGTTATCTAGAGCATGCTCAATGTAGGCAGACCCTTCTTTGTAGTCAAGGAATTGGAAGAGTTGAGAGTCATAAATGGCAAAGACATTGTAGTGATCTGGGATAGAATGGGAGATTCCTGGTCATATAAAGTAGGAGTTGTGTCTGTCAGTGTTAGACATGAAATCAGTATAGAGGTCTTTTGACTGATCAGTGGTTTTGGAGATAGAGAGAGTGTGAGTCTCCCAGTTGATGGTGGGGTTCATGTGACAAAGCTAGGGGAGTCCAAGGATTATATCTTTGTGACCACAACTTATAACATGGAGGAGGATATGGTGGACAATCCCTTCAATGTTAACAAAGAGGGTAGTAGTGAAGCAGATGGCCCCATCTTTGTTCTGAGTTTGGTCTGCATTTTGGACAGAGATTGGGGTGGGGAGTTTCATGGTGGGGAGTTTATGCTTTTGCACAAATTGCCATTCAATGCAGGAGATATTTGCACTACTGTTGATGAGAGTATGAGTGTCAATGGTTTTCATGGTGTGTGTGAGAACTACAAGTTGAACAGGAATTTGCATAGACTTCATAGTTCTAGGTATGGTTACATTGACTTGGGCACACATACTAGAGGAGGAGGTGGCTAGTGTCAATCTAGTCCTCCATTCTAAAACTTCTTTCCTATGGCAAAAGAGACATGGATGACTCATTCTTCATTGTCATCTTCTACTTCCTCAAGACAGGGAAGGTCTTCTTTTTTGACCTTCTTGGCATGGGGACAAGGAGGAAGTAGTTTGTCATTTGGAGATTTCTTGTATTCCCACATCCTATGTCCTATTTCCCTACAATGAAAACACCTTCCTTCAGCAATGCATCTCTTGTGCTCTTCTGGAGTAAGTTTGTTGATGCATACAGCATTGATGTCTATGGCATTGGTGTTGCATTCTGGCTTGGAAGAGGTGAAAGAATGATATGTGTGATGGGAAGATGAAACAGAGCAACAACTGGAGATTTCTCAGGCTTGTTCATTCTGAGTGTTAAACATGGAGACATTGTTCATCTATGTTTTGAGGGTTTCAAGCACAGTCTCTATGTTAAAGACATGTTTCATGAGGAAGTCAGGGATTCTGACTGAGTAGTATCCAATCAGGACATTTTGATCAGTGATACTGGTGAGGGTAGACTTGTTATGGAATTCTATGTGATATTCAGTAAGAGAGGGTTCCCATTTCCCTCCTTTTTGAGTCATGTAAGTGTTGGCCAGCCAAGAGATGGCTGTCCCAATGGCATTGTACTGTTTAAAGGTGGCATAGAACTTCTTGGTGAAGTCCTTTATGGTGCTAAGGTCTGGATCTTCCTTTTTGATACATTTGGTGTAGAAGTTGGTTACCTAGGTCAGGGCAGCTCCTTTGGTCATGTAGGAGAGAGTAAAGGCAATTTTCTTCTCATCCATGTTGTAGACCTCTTTGTTGACTAGGAGGTAGAGGGTGACTAAGTTGTGTCATTGTATAGCTTTCAGGAAATTGCCATTGAAGTGCTCAGGTGGGGTAAGATGGAGTTCAATGAGTTTGGTAGACATAATGGAGGGTGGTTCAATGATAGTAGGTTCTGGGTCTGATTCTTTGTACTTGTCTGAGTCAAAGAGTTCATTGGTTCCAGGGATCCCTACTATAGCAGGTTTGGAGGGAAGGTCTAAGGTCTGATCAAGTTGATTGGCAAGTTGTTCAATGTAGTCAGTTTCTTTGATGGAAGAAATGGAGATGTCTGTGGGTAAATCAAGGGGTTGGGCAGTCTTGGGTGAAAGTTTAAGTTCTGCTAGTGGCAAAGCATCAGAGGATTCTCCTGACTTGTGTCATGGAGTTCAATGGGTACCCCATGCAGGGCTGACAGAGGATTTGTGTGAAATAGTGGGTGAGCTACATAAAGATAGTTGCTTCAAGGGAAACTAGTTCTTTTGTTACACTTGATCCAGGTAGGGCAAAGTGTAGCCTTAGAAAAACCTGAATCAAAGTTCTAGATGTTAGGTGATTGGTTGGCAACTAGATTTGTCCAGGCAATGGGTCATTGACTAGGATGTTCAGAGTACCAGGTGACTAATGGTCAGCTGGGTTGAGGTATTGTTCATGAGATGATGAACTTAATACCCAGAGGTTTGAAGGTCAAGGACAAGCTACTCATTCAGAGTATAGATGGAGGCTCAAGGAATTGAGGAGTGATGAAGAGAAGATCAAATGGATTGCTAGTTTAGAGGTACAGGCAGTAACTCTGAGAAGAACTAGCTTAAGGAAAGGAAAGAGAGAGAAGAAAGAAAGGTTTATATACCTAAGGTATAGAAACCAACAGAATATAAAGGAACTAGTGGTACACAGGATCAGTCAGCATGATTAAATGGAATGCAATGGAATCACATGGAATGTCTAAGAAGATGATGGAAAAGACTATGATTAGGAGATAATGATGAGTCATTGGACTGATGACTAAGAGGAAGTGAGTAATCATAGGAAAAAGAAAAGCATCCAGAACATCCATGACTAAGCAAGACAAGAGAAATAATAACAGATGCTATTGTGTTTAAAGTTGAGTGAATTTCATCTGCTGACTGTTGCATCCAACTCTGTTAGTCACAATGTGTAGATAATCCATGGTGAGAAAAGGGAATCTGAGTTGTGATTCCAGTGTGGTGTCATATTTTGGGAATATAATGCAGGTAAAGAACAGGGACTTGACCACTGAGTAAGAATAATCTGACATTTTATCTATGCTAATAACTCAACTCTGGATAGGGCTGGTGTCATCCTTGACAGCACCCTTATTGGAGGTCACCAATTGGAAGAGTTGACAGATGTAGTGAAACAATCATTCAGAAAATCAGCTCTGGTAACCCAAGACAGTACTCCCCTGCCAACTCCAAGGGTCATGGATGCAAGCAGGGAAAAAGTGAATGCATGGACTGTGACAATGGAAGATAGAGTGGTCAACAGGGGTGAGTAAATAGTAATGATAGTGTGTGTGTGTGTATGCCTGTTAATCAACATCTAGGTTCCCTTGAATAGCTCTTTGATGACAGCTTCTGCAATTACATTCATTACTGACTATATTTGAATGTTGACACAAGATGCAAAGGAGGAAACTACATGAAGTGAGTCATACAGACCAGATCTGACCAATTCTTCAACTGTGAAGGTTCTGCTCCCCTCTGGTCCATCATACTTACTGTTATGGGTAATCATGTAAATTCCTCATTGGAACACCACTATGTTCCTGCACATTTCCTCAGCCCTGTAGATTCAAGTGCAAAGGGTCAGATCATACTCATCTTGAAGGGTGACCTATAGGGTCAATTTTGCCCAGTTGTCAGATGGATGAAGAAGGAGAAAAAGTGGTGGTTACCCCTGTTGTCACTTTGATAAGTTGTGCAGTTTTACCCACTGAAAATGTATGCTGTGCACTCCCTACATAGTCACAATTTTATATTGTGTTTTAGATTCATTATTTCCTTCTGCATTTCTGAGACAAACTGTATCTAGAAGCAAATAATATTTCAAACAAGCATCCAACAACTGCTATCCTACATGCTAGTTCAGTCCTTCCACTCTCTAGGTATATGGCATTTGTCTTTAACAGATAAGTAAGGTATCATTGGTGTGTGGTAAGACAACATACCATTATGGTGGGATGAAACCTGATCATTCAAAGCCAGAGTGAACTTGTTAGCTGACTGCAGCACTCTTGTAAATGCAAAGTGATAGTTGACCACATAGCTAAGCCTCTGCAAGATAGTCTGCACAATGCTCTGAGTACTGTGAGCTGAACACTCAACCTACACTAATGAGAATGCAGGAGCTAAAGCAAAGATCCTCAGCTTACTTCAGAAGCTGGAGATAACATTATGCAGTCTACAGGAGATGGACTCCTGTCTTGTTCAGACAGTAGGGACCCAAGTATCTCAGATTGGGCTGATCTTATCACTTCCTCTACATGAGACTCAATGTCATTGAAGAGGGTGACCTCAAGGTTATCAAGCTCATTTTCCAATTTTTGAGCAGCATGAACAATTTGTTGAAGTGTGTGCTGAAAGTCACCCTTGGAACATGCCCTAGATTGACAGTGAGAGGTAGAGGTCACAAAGGCTGTATGGCAAAGTGAAGAAGACCCCTAATGGGGAACACCATGGAGAGCACAAGGACTGTGATTGTCCTGACCAGAAACTATTCAGATAATCTATAAGAGAGGGGAAAGGCAACACTACCATGACATAACCATAGTTTCCAGATTTCTGTTCACAGGGGTATCATTGATAAGGCAGGTAACAAGCAGAGAACACATCAGATTGGGGCTTTGCAAGTTTCATGAGTATATGCACCAGTTGTAATGAGGTCCTGATTAATACCACAGAATCACAGTGTATTTATTGTATAAGTTTTTTGACCATAAGTCTACATTATGATGGGGAGACAATGATATTAAGCCAGTAGTCATAGCATCCCACTATATACCCTACCAATTGTGATCACCTGTAGAACATATGTAAGTATCACTAAAAAGATGGATTAGCCAATGCCAGTAGTTCAATCAAGAGTATACATTGTCTTTGGTGGTGAATAGCAGACAATTAACCTTTTGTCATTGTTATTTCCATCATTATCATGAACCAGCTAGATAGTAAGCAAATATAAGAATATAAGAGAGTGTTGCAAAAACTAGACCACATGCCTTCATCCAAACAAACCATGTCTCATGTAGTCAATGTACCTCTGCCAACTTCACCTCTTCTAACTTCTCAGCAAGAGATTATTTATCATCCAGTATTTAGGGTATTTGTATCTGCAGCTACAGAAATGAGGTTCATGTTACACTTGTACTGGGTAGGTCCAAGTCATAGCCTTAAAAAACAGCAAGTTCAGGTTTCAAGTGAAGTGAGAGTCTAGTTAGACTGACTGAAGAGACAAGTTCCACAAATCAGGTATGATTGAGGAGATCTAGCTTAAGGAATACAAGTATGCTACTGATGGCGTTATATACTCTTGTGGTAGGATGAGAAGAGCAGAAGGGGAACACCTTGGGTGACCATCAGTACAGGAAAGCATAATCTGCAGCAAAAACAGGAATCTGCATGTTATGCTTGGTCCGGGTAGGGCAAAGTGTAGCCTCAGAAAACCAAAGACTAAAGCTAAGTGTAACCAGGCAAGAGATAGTCAACTGGACTAAGGAAGTCTTGGGACTAAATGCTGATTGGTCATTTAGAGTTGGTAGGCACTGACTAGGTGACTAGGACTTTTGAAGGTAACCAGAAGACAGGGAGTTGACTGGACCAAGGGTAACTGAGGGGCTAATGGCCGATCAGGTTGAGGTGTTGTTCACAAGACGGTGAACTGGACACCCAAAGACTAGAGGTAACTAGACGGGTGGAGGCACAAAGAGATGAGAGGCGATGAGGGAGAAGATCAAGTGGATTGCTAGTCTAGAGATACAGGAGGTAACTCTGAGGAGAACTAGCTTAAAGAAAAGGGGAGAAAGAAACAAAGGGCAGTTTATATACCTAAGGTATAGAAGCCAACGGAATATGAAAGAACTAGAAGTATACAGGATCAGTCAGTGAGATGACTACATAGAATGTGATGGAATTGCATGGAATATCCAAGAAGATGATGGAATGAACTACAATTAGGAATGATGATGAGTCATCGGCCCGATGACTAGAAGGGAATGAGTAATTGTAGTGAAAAGAAATAATGTCCAGAACTTGTATGGCTAAGTAAAAGAAAGAAATTGTAACACTGCAGTAGTTATAAGGATTCTGTAGTATCAAATGATGAAGATGAAACAGAACTATAGAGAATAAGTGTGATGATGAGGGATGAGTCAGAATATCTATGTCATTGTGAAATGGAAAATAAAGTTTAAGGTTATGTCAGAACATATGACCAATAGAAGAAAAAGAATAGGGCAATGATGATGAAGGGAATTGAATGAAGTATGGCCTGCCCACAGATCAGAGTAAGTTGTAACATTACCTCCAGTCTATCTTGAAGACTATCAGGTCTTCAACCATTGATCTGGTCTAGTCATTCCTAAGTGGGGGATCCCAGTTTGTTGGCCTGGCCAGCATCATCTGCAATCTCTCCATACATAGTATCATGCAGAGCCAGGTCCTCCACTTGCTACTCCAAGTCATAAAGATAGATGTCTTTGTCATCAGTCTGGGTTCAGTGAGGAGAGTCCAGTATGATGTGGACAATGTTAGACATAGGTCAGAGAGTGGGAGTGGAGAGATAGTCACTAGGAGCAGGAGAGGTGGATCAATCAATGATATGAGCTGGGGGAGGAGGTGCAGGAAGGGTAGGAGACGAACAGTACTCCACATGGTACTCATGGACAAAATTGATGACAGAGTTAAAATTCAACTTGTAGAGGGTGTTCAGAAGATCAATCTTCTGAGTCTTAAGGGCATGTCTAGTGAGTGTCAGGTCAAAGGGACTGACAGCTTGCATAGGGAGTAGGGTAGATAGCATGACATTCATCTGAAAAGAGTGGACTAGGAGATGAAAGATAGACTGCTTGTCAAGAAGATGAGAGAGTGGTTCTGTGTAGCATCTATTGTGGAGGAATCAATTAATATGGACATAGTCAAGTTCAGAAGACTCTCAATGATGGAAGACATATGGTGGGAGGAGGAAGAGGTGATGAGCAGTGGATGAGGTCTCAATCTGAGAGAGTTCAAAGGCTATGGCAGAGGTGTTTAGCAGTGAGGGCAAATTGAATGGAAAGATGAGCAACTGTTGGCCAGACCTTGGGGTATTGTCATTTATAATCTCCCAGGATGTCCTTGATGTTGGTCAGGTTTTGTTCAGATCCCCAGGAGTTATCACTGGTCAGATAGCCTTTCTATTTGATCAAGAACTGCCTTCATGATAGCAGTCCTCTGTGGTGTAACACTACTTCAACTTTGTATTGCTCCTCTTCTCTGATCAGAGCAGGTGGTGGCATTTGGAAGTTCATTCCATCTGTTTCATTTTCAACATAAGAGAAGAGAAGGGAGGCATGGAAGACATTGTGAATTTGCCAAGTTTTGGGGAGATGAAGTTTGTAGGTGATGGGAGAGAGTACTTCAGTGATGATGAATGGCCCTTCTCTTTTTGGTAGGAATTTTGGGTCTGAGGCTGCTCAATTGAGGTTTCTCCCTTTCAGCCAAACTTTATCTCCCTTCTTGAACAGGATAAATGAAACATTCTGTTGGCTTTTCATGGTTTGATGTGCAAGATTATGAGCTGTGAGTGCCTCATTCCTGGCTACAGTCAGTGCTTTGATCCAATCTTCCACAGCAGGAAGGTTTGATTTGATGATGATGTCCAGGAGTGATCAGGGTTGATAGCCCATCATGAGAAAGGAGGGTGATTAGTTTGTGACAGAGTGAGGTCAATGGTTATACATGAATTCTGCTAGAGTGATGGAGTCTGCCCACATTTCAGGTTGATTTCCACAATAGATCCACAGATAGGTTTTTATCTCCTGGTTGACTTGTTCTGTCTCTCTGTTGGTCTGTAGATGGTAGGCTGTTGAAAGGAAAAAATCATAGTGAAGTAACTGTCCAAGTTCTTTAGCAAAGGAAGAAGCAAATTAGAGTCCTCTATCTGAGATAATTTTATTGTAAAGGCCAAACCATTTAAACACTTTTTTAAAGAAAAGAATTGTGGTTCCTTCTACAGTGACTGTTTTCATAGTGGGGCAAAGAATCACCCCCTTAGTAAGTCCATGGTTGACCATTACCAAAAGAGAGTCATAGCCAGAAGAAGAGAGAAGGTCCATAATCAAATTGCAAGAAATCTGCTGAAAAGGCTGGGAGGTGGAAGAAGGAATAGAGAGTAACAGAGGTGTAGTAGGATGGGGATGAGTCTTATTCTGCTGACAGATAGCACAACCCTCAATATAAGAGTAGACAAAGGAGGCCAGGCCAAACCACCAGAATTCAGAAGAAACAAGCTGTCAGGTTTTAAGAACATCCAGGTGGCCTGCTGAAGAATGATCATGGTGGCAAGCTACAATCTGTCATCAAAGATCAGTATTGTTGGGTATGTAGATGTGGTCCTGATAAGAGAGAATACTTCCATTGAATTTCCAGTCAGAGAGATGAAAATGGAATTTAGCAGGTAAGTTTTCCATGGTCTGTAGCAAATCAAGGATAAGTGGATCAAAGGAAGAGGAAGAAGAAAGTTTGTCATGCAGAGCAGTGTCAATCAGAGATACAAAGAGGTCAGGGGGAAGTAGGACCATTTGGTCATTATTGTCCTTGGCATCTATGGAGGGTGTGATAGGGCATCTGGGGCAGAGAGTGAAGATCCTGGAATATGATGGATTTTGAGATTGTAGTCTTGAATGTTCAGAAGCCACTGTGCCTGTTATTGATTCAGCTTCTGAGGTTCTTTGAAATATGTCAAGTTCTTGTGGTCAGTAACAACCAGAATAGGAAATGAGGAGCCATGAAGATAGTGTTGCCAGGTTTTGAGGGCACAGATAACTATGAGAAGTTAGCTATCATAGATGTCATAGTTACATATGCTTGGAGGAAGAGAAGGTTTGTGAGATATATCTGCAAGGATGCTATTCGCTATTCTCATCTTGTTCCAGAAGTAGTCCTCAAGATGCATCATGGGATGTGTCCATCACAATGGCAAATTGTCTAGAAGTATCAGGGATTCATAGGACAAGTTCAGAGAGAAAGATACTTTTCAGGGAAGAGAAGGCAGTTTCACAGTCTTTAGACCACATCCAAGGCATGTCTTAGTGAGGTCAAGGAGGGGTCAAGCAATGTTAGAGTATTTCAGGACAAATCTTCTGTAAATATTAGCAAAACCTAGGAAGGAGCAAACATCTTTGACTTTAGTAGGGGCAGACTAATCTGCCATCCCTTTGAGCTTGATTGGATCCATTGCCAGTCATCCAGGTTGGGCAATCATCCCTAAAAATTCTACTTAGTCAATGTCAAACTTACATTTCTCCAGTTTAAAATGGAGATTGAGTTCCTTCATCTGCTAAAGTACCCATTTGGTTCATTCTTCATGGGGTTTCTTATTGGGGGAGAAGATTAGTAGGTTGTCCATATAGATTACTAACCATCCTTCCACTATCAAATCCTGGAAGGAGTCATTCATAAACCTCTGAATGGTAGGTGATGAGTTAGTTAGTCCAAAGAATATGACCATCAGTTCAAAGAGCCCTTGGTGAGTGGTAAAGGCTGCTTTCCATTGGTCTCCTTCCTTTATATGTATGTTGTTGTACCCCCATCATATGTCAAATTTGGTGAAGATTTTTGCTCCTCTCAGTTTGTTAGTTAGGTCAGAGATAAGTGGGAGGGGGTAGGTGTTGTGTATTGTATGTTCATTCAGGTATTGGTAATCCTGACAGGGTTGGAGACCACTGTCCTTCTTTTTGACAAAAAAGAACAGAGAAGCTTGTGGAGAACTAGAGGGTTGGATTTTCTCTGATGCTAAATTTTCATCAATAAATGTGTCAGCAGCAGTACATTTGTTGGGAGATAGAGGATAGATTTTTGATACCTTTGGTACAAATGTGTCATCTAGGTTAATGGGGTGATCATATGATCTGGAAGGTGGTACATGATCAGTGACTTCCTTGATAAATACTTCCCTGTATGCCTCATATTGTGGGGGAAGTTCAACAGCTACTTTGTCAGCATCCATGGCTAGCTGTGTAGAGGTAGTGGTTTTCTGCATGATTTGCTCAAGTTGGAGCATGGTAGAGGTGTTTGGGAAGTATCAGGTTGCAGATTTCTGGATGCTGTGGATAGTGTAAGTATAATAGGCTCATTTGATGTATCTTTCAGGTATTTTGTAGTTGATGTAATCCATCATGGCTACCTGTTCATCTTTGTTGGCTAAGTAGTGTTTTACTGGTGGGGGAGATGGTTTCTCTTTTGTCAGATAGGAAGCATAGGATCCCTGGTGCATGAGATAAAGGTCTAAAGATTTGTCCTTCTTTGGATCAATCTCTACTGTCTGCTTCTTCCAGTTGATTTTAGGCTGAGTTGCTTCAAACCAAGACATCCCCAAGATGACATTTTCCCTTCCATATTGTATGATGTGGAATGTCACTTTCTGAGAGGTTGTTCCAATTTGGATGTAGAGTGTAGAAGTGAAGCGGATAGGTCCTTGTTTGTTTGTGGAGTGATCAGCATTTTAGATGGTAATCAGGTTGGGTAGTTTCTTGATGAGGAGTCAATGTTTTCATACAAAGTCTCACTCTATGTATGAGATATCCACTCCCAAGTCTATGAGAGCAGATGTGTCAACAGTTTTCAATATGGCTCCTGCTTCAATAACTCAGATAGGGAGGGTAAGAGCATGAGTATCATTCTTGGCAATGATTATAGGAGCACAGTTTATAGAAGGAGGAACAGGCATCAACTTGAGTCCTCCATCTAAAAATCCAACTGATCATCCTTGATAATCCTGGAGAGAAAGGTAGCATCATCCTCATCCTTGAGTTCTTCAATCTTAACCACTTCTTCTTCTTTTCCTATTGTTTTAACCTTTCACTCCTCCATCTTTTTCACCAATCCTGGATGACCAGGACAGTCCCTGGCAAGGCCAGGCTTTCCACATTTGAAACAAAGTCCTTTCTTCATCCTCTTCTCTTGTTCTGAAGGGGAGAGTTGTACAGTGTTGACATCCATTACATTCAGGTCTCATATCTTTGGTGTAGCTGTAAATCTAGTGTGAGTTTGCAGGGAGGGGTGATTACCTCTGGTTCAGGATACAATAGTTCTAGATCTGTTCCAATTATTGTGCAAGAGTTCTGGTTTCTTGCATCAATCATCAAGTATAGCAGGGACAGTTTCAGATTGATAAACATGTTGCATAAGGCAAGATTGGAGTCCTTCTGTGAAGAGCCTACAGAGGACCATCTGATCACTAAGTCCAGCCCATGTTGCCAGTGAGCAGAAAGTAGTGATGTAGCTGAGGACATCCTCCTTCTTTTATGCCAATCCTTGAAGCTGATGAAGTGCATCACCTTTGATGTCTGTGATCTGAAACATAGTGTCAAGCATTTTAAAAAAGTCCTGCCAGGTTCAGAAAGATTGATTTTTTATGGCTTCCTCAATGAAGGAAGACGCTCATTCAAGTGCAACTTTCTTTTTACAGTAGGAGAGGTCAGAGCAATTTTCTTTTCATAATCAGAATAGATATGGCTGTTGATCATAAGGTATAGGAGGACATAGTTTATCCACAGACAAAATTTTGTTTCTGTTACGTCAAAATCATTGAGTTTGGTGAGGGAGAGCTCCCTTCCTGGGGATGTCACAATTGTTGGTTGAAAAGTAGTTTGGGGGAGGATGGTTGTCAATTGGTGAGAAGGTGGTTGGGAGGGAGGAGCTACTCTGGTCATTTGGGTGGATCCAGATGATCCAGACATAGTCATAGGTGGGGCAGAAGGAGATGGGGTTCTAAGTGGTACAGTGAAGAGAGGGTTCTGAGAAAGAGATGAGTTAGTGTTCTTTGGTCCTTTCTGATGGGGATTGGCCCACAGTGGATTTGGGTTTGGGTTTGAAGAAATCTTGGTAGTCTTGCAGAGGCAAGGGTTCAATGGTTAAGCTAGATCTTTTGTTATACTTGTACCAGGTAGGTTCAAGTCATAGCCTCAAAGAACAGTGAGTTTGGGTTTTGAGTGAATCAAGAGTCTAGTCAGACTGACTGAAGAGACAAGTTCCACAAATCAGGTATGATTGAGGAGATCTAGCTTAAAGAATACAAGTATGCTACTGATGGTGTTATATACTCTTGTGGTAGGACAAGAAGAGCAGAAGGAGAACACCTTGGGTAACCATCAGTATAGGAAAGTGTAGTCCACATCAAGAATAGGAATCTGCAGTATCAAATGATAAAGATGAAACAGAACTATGGAGGATAAGTGTGATGACAAGGGATGAGTCAGAATATCTATGTCATCATGAAATGGAAAATAAAGTCTGAAGTTATATCAGAATGCATGACCAATAGAAGAAAAAGAACAGGACAATGACAATGAAGGGAATTGAATGAAGTATGGCCTGCCCACAGATCAGAGTAAGTTGTAACAGCTTACAGTTCCCCAGAAGACTCACCATAGACCAACTCACTATTCAACAACTTCAAGGCCACCCACCCCAGCTGTTCCAAGTACCTCACCACCCACAAAAAATATCAGGTTCATAGCTCCAGCCCCTCAGGAGGGTCCACCTTCTGAGGTTAAACAATCTGAATGTTTGATGTCATGGGCTAGGAGGCAGGTAGGTTCAAATCATTCAACATAAGAAGCCAAAAAGTACACAGATAGACATACTTGCAACAATGAGTAGCATTTTGTAAACAAGGTGATCAAAAAGCATTTGGATACCTCCAAGTGCAGAAGTGTGCAAGACTCTAAAGCAACAGAGCAAGTACAACAAATGGTAAGCACACTACCTGACCACCTAAAGATTGTGAACTCACTAAAGACTTTCAGGCAACTGCAAAATTCCCCAAACTAGACATGTTTCAGCACTGCTAGCCAGTGATTGACTTGATTCAACTTCAATTGAAGTATACCTCCTCAAAGTCTTGACAGAAACTATGAATGCATGCATAGGATTTGGGTGATAAGAAGTTGAAGACAGGAACAAAATAAGTCTAATGCAGTAGTCAGGATACACATATGTAGTGGCACCTGAAAGGCAGTCAGGAATGGAGTACATCAGAGAAGTGAAGGATCATGACATACCAGCAGGAGACTCCAAGATATCCAATTCAGTTTTCTGATTGAAAAACAACAATTTTGAGTGCTAGACAAACAGGTCATATGTAATGGTCCCTAATATGAGCAAAGATTAGGTTCCTTTGCTCATTTTTGAGAGGTTCAACATATGTACTACACACAGTTATAATTTGTTAGTCTCCTTTGCTACTACATTACAAAGTACTAGGATTTTGGGGACTACTAGGAACTTGTGCTATGTAGTGGGAGAAAGAAGTGTAAGCTATATGTGAGGTGGGTATTTATTGTGAATTAAACTCAGCTGAGTGATGTTGTGGTGAGATCACATGCAATTAAACCACTTTTAATTGTATATGATCCCATAACAGCATCACTTTTAGAAGTCAAAGACTTTCAAGGTCACAGGATGAACTCTAGTGGGAGTTACTCACTAGAGAGGTGCAGCATAGGCAGTAGCCAAGTGTTGTAGGTAGTGGTAATGCTTAGTGTAAACACCAGACAGTATAAGAGAACAGAGGATGGAGATTCTATTAGAGAAGCATACATATGAAGAGCTTCTCCTTATATACAGTATAGGTTTGTTTGTATGTGTGTATAGTAGTTCTAAATAGATAGAACAATAGAGTCTAATAGCAGTAAAAGCTCTTATTTGAGCCAATAGCATTAAAAACACTTATCATACTAAAAGTACTAGCCAATAGCAAAACATAAGCAGTGTCAGTATCAGCCAGCATGAGTAATAATGTATCGGTCATCATGATGAGGATGAGTAATGTATGAGAAATCATGATGACATAAATGATAAGATAGAAGAGCTAACCAATATAGAATGCCTGATAAGATAAGATAAGATAAGACATTTTCAACATTGCCCAGCTGAGTTCAATTCACAATAAGTACCTGTAGCTTACACTACTTTCTCCTTTCCCTATCAACTTATGTTCCTAGCATAATACCCTGTAATTATGTAGATAATTAGTCATGATCATAGTGGATAAAATCTTGAGCCATTGGCTGCTCAAAATTCAAGTTCATGAATACATGTAACTAAGAGCATACAATAATCATACAGTGAGCTCAAAAACCCTTTCAATACTAACCTTGATAGCAGTGTGCAAAGCACACTGCCAAACACTGTGAGAATCTTACTTATCTTTGGTGGAGTTATAAATAGTACTTACTCCTGGCTACAAGATTGTCTCTTAGGTCATGTGATTTGGTTCACACACTGTGGAGATATCATTATTTCAAGTCAGCAATGTCATTGAAAGGGTTTTTGAGCTTTTGAATTGGATAGGATATTAGTACTTGATATAGCCTCCTTTTGCCTTAAGCACTGCCTGAACCCTTCTAGGCATGCTTTCAATTAGCTTCTGACACTCATCCACTGGTATCTTCTCACACTCCACCTGAACTCTGTCCTACAATTCCAAAATTTCCTTAGGAGGGTGTTCATGCTCTGCAAGTCTCCTTTTTAGCCATCCCCAAAGATGTTGAATGGGATTGAGGTCAGGAGACTGTGCAGGCCACACCATAGTATGAAATTCCTGCTCTTCTAGCCACTTCTTCACCTTTCTACAAGTATGCTTGGGGTCATTGTCTTGCTGAAAGATAACATTAGGAGGATTGAGCTCATAGTGCTCTAGGGTTTGTTTTAGCTTATCCTTCAAAATTTGAAGGTAGAGGTCCCCATCTATCCTATCATCAATCTTGGTAGTAAAGTCAACTCCTTGCCAAGTCATACAACCCCATATCATCAAAGAACCCCCTTCAAATTTAAGGGTTCCTTGCACCAGTCTATCACTGAGTCCCTCACCTGTCTTTTTCCATGCCCACTTAGTGTTCAAAAGTCCAGTCGTGTAACCTTCCCATAACTGTAACCTAACTGAACCGTAACTGATCGTAACTGATGATCAGTTACAGTCAGTTAAGGTTATGATCAGTTACGGTTAAGGTTATGGCTGATCTGGAAAAATCTGTAACCGCAAAAAACCGGTCATAACCGGTCTGTAACCGGTTACAGGAGGTGCATAGCCACCTCCCCTATCTCCCCTATTTTTTTGGGATTTTCTAGTATTTTCTCTGATTTTATAGCCCTACATTTACTCTTGATACATTTTTAGGTCTCATAAACTGACATGTCATTTTAAATTAATCATATCTCAGTCATTTCTGAGTCGAATCTTTCGATTAGGGGGTCAGTAGATAGCTATTGATCTATAGAATATTCCGTGCCACCATGACAAAGCAGGGTTCCCACGGGAATAACCGGTTTTTCAAAAACCGGTCGTAACTGGTCATGTAACTGGTTGTAACCGTTTATAACCGGTTTTGGACAGTTAAGGTTCGGTTATGACCCCATTTGGAACTTCCCATAACCGGTTAGGTCACGGTTATGAAGTTTCAGGTCAAAAAACCGAACCTAACCGGACTTTTAAACACTATGCCCACTTGTGCCCATCTGACCCTAACCTGTTGATTTTGGTCTCATCTGACCATATTACCTTCTTCCAGTCCTCTATAGTCCAATCTCTGTGAGCTACTGCAAAGTCCAAATGAGCCTTGTGATGTCTGGCAGAGAGAATAGGGTGTTTAGACTTGACCACAGCTTTCATACCAGATTTCTTCAAGTGAAGATGAACTGTACTAGCAGAGAGAGGCTGGTTGATGATATTGGTGAGAGCTTTGGTCACTTGAACTGCATTTTCAGCCCTCCCAGAAGTAATAAGATGTTGGGCATGACGAATGTTGGCAGAGGAAAGCTTGGAAGGATGACCCCCAACAGCTTTGGGAAGGGTAGAACGCTTCTTAGAATGAATCCTGGATATTGTAGAAGGGCTAACACCAGTTTGCTTAGCAATGGGTTCACCAGAATGACCAGCATCAAGTAGAGAAAGAATATTGGCTTGTTGAGTAAGAGAAAGAGATCTAACCATGGTAGTGGGTATGAAACAAGAAGTGTGGGAACTTTTTAAAGCTCAGACATACTGTTTACATATGCA
>JBBPMY010000011.1:0-66031 GCA_038090615.1 Phylloporus gajari | reverse complement strand
AGCCTTTCAGTCACCTCAGTCCCAGTAGACCGTTCGTCTTCTGGTCCTTCGGTCTAGTCAACACAGTTGTCTAGTCATTGATAGTCCTAGTCACCTAGTTGTTGCCTAGTGACTCTGAGGCGCCTTGCCACCGCCCAGGCTTTAGAAACCCTTAGCCCTAGTCGACCCCAGTCGCCTAGTCTCAAGTCTTTAGTCCACCACAGGTTCTTCTGAGGCTACACTTCGTCCTATCCAGACCAAGCGTAACAGATACACAATACATGTTACTGTGACATACAATGTATGGTACTGTGACACATAAGGCATGGTGCTATAACATACAATGGGTAGATTGGAACACACAATGCATGGTACTGTGACACACAAGGCATGGTGCTATAACATACAATGGGTAGATTAGGACACACAATGCATGATACTGTGACACAATACATAGTACTATGATACACAAGGAATGGTACTATGATACACAAGACATGGTGCTATGATACACAATGGGTAGATTGGGACACACAATGTATGGTACTGTGACACACAATGCATAGTGCTATGACACACAATGGGTAGATTGGGACACACAATGCATAATACTGTGACACACAATACATGGTTCTGTGACACACAATACATAGATTTGGACACACAATGCATAGTACTGTGACACACAATGCATAGATTGGGATATACAATGCATAGTACTGTGACACACAATGAGTAGATTGGGACACACAATGCATGATGCTGGGACACACCATAGGTGGATTAGAACACATGATGTATGATATGGTGACACACAATAGGTGGATTAGGACACACAATGCATGGTGCTGTGACACACAATGGGTAGATTAGGACACACAATGAATGGTACTGTGGCTGTTACAACTTACCTTGATTTGTGGGCGGGCTATACTTCATTTGATTCCCTTGATCATTATTGCTCTATTCTTTTTCTTCTATTGGTCATATGTTTTGATATAACATCAGACCTCATTTCTTTTATGATGACATAGAATCTCTGACTTATCCCTCATCATTGCTTCTATCCTCCATAGCCTCATTTCATCATCATCATTTGATATTGCAGAATCCCTGATTACTATGGATTCCTGTGTTTACTGTAGACACTGTTTTCCTGTACTGATGGTGTTCCTTTTCCACTCTTCTTATCCTACCACAAGGGTATATAAGACCATCAGTGACATACTTATATTCCTTAAGCTAGATCTCCTCAATCTTACCAGATTTGTGGATAATATCTTGTCAGTTTATCTGATTTGACCTCTGCTTCACTCAAACTATCAAACTCACTGTTCTTTGAGGCTACAGCTTAGACCTACCTGGTACAAGCATAACAAAAGATCTAGCTTACTCTCCTGAACCCTTGCCTCTGCCAGAACCAACAAGATTTTGTCAAACTTGAACTTAAATCCACCATGGGTTAATCTCCACTAGAAAGGACCAAAAACCTTCAGACCATCCCTTTCTCAGAATCCCCTCTTCATAGTACCACTTAGAACTCCTTCTCCTTCCATACCACCTGTCATTATGTCTGGACTGTCTGGATCTACTCCAATGACTAGAATAGCTCCTTCCTCCCAACCATCATCTTATTAATCAACAACCATCCTTCCTCAGACCACATCTCAATCAACAACCATGACATCCCCTGGGAAGGAGCTCTCCTTTGCCAAACCAGATGATTTTGATGAAATGGAAACCAAGTTTTGTCCTTGGATGAACTCTGTTCTACTCTATCTTATGATCAATGGCCACATCTATTCTGATGACAAAAAGAAGATTGCACTGACCCTCTCCTACTGTAAGAAAGGAGTTGCACTCAAATTGGCCTCCTCCTTCATCAAGGGAGCAATGAAGAACCAGTCTTTTTAGGACTTGGGCAGACTTCCTTAAGACTTTAGACATGATATTTCAGACCACAGACATCAAGGGTGACACACTTCACCAGCTTCAAGGACTTGCACAAAAGAAGGAGGACATCCTCAGTTACATCACTACTTTTATGTCATTGGCAACATGGGCTAGACTTAGTGATCAGACAGTCCTCTGCAGGCTCTTCACAGAGGGACTCCAACCTACCCTTATGCAATGCATTTATCAATCTGAAACCATCCCTGCTATGCTTGACAATTGGTGCAAGAAGGTGGAACTCTTGCACAATATTTGGAACCAATCCAGAACTATTGTATCCCAAACCAGAGGTAACCACCCCCTCTTGCAAACTCACTCTCAATTTACAGCTGTGCCAAAGATACAAGACTCAAATGTAATGGATGTCAACACTATACAACTCTCCTCCTTGGAATGGAAGGAGAGGATGAAGAAAGGACTCTGTTTTAAATGTGAAAAGCCTGGCCTTGTTAGAGACTAGGCAATGTCACAGGTATACCCATGAGTGTCACTGGTCCAAGCCATACCTATGCCTAAGGGTGTGGATAAAGTCACAGGTATCTAAAATGCATACCTGTACTGACACACATACCTGCCATACCTACAGGTATACAATGTGAAATTTTTGACAACAGAAAAGACATTGGTCATTTGGACAGGTGCATGTACTTGTAGACATGCAGATTGATGGTAGGGAGTGATGGTGCATGCATCTATACACATAGCCAGGGCTGCACAGAGGGCAGGTGCATGTCTTTGGGACATGCAGGTTGATGGTGGGGTGTGCATGTATGTGCACACTTGCACAGCATATGGTGGAGGTGGTGGGGAGTGCACATGCACACAGTCTTGAAACCTCACACTCCACCATTGAAATGATAGTGTCAGGAGCTGTGTATGGCCCTGAACAACCCAAAACACACCCAAACAAACTGTCAAACATGTCAGCACAGGCTCATGACCAGCCAGAATGACAAGCTAAGTTATATGCACCAAGGTTGGCCCAAGGCAACAAAACCATGACAAACATCAAAGTAGATGCTTTGCCAGCCATGGACAGTGTTGATGATCTCTGTATATGCATAACCAAGCTATCAGTTGCATCAGAACAGGTGAGCACACAGCTGGAATGGCAGCTCAAGGTAAACTCACCAGTTGGATCCCAAGTCAAGTGAACCATGACAGATGTCAAATTAGATGTGTTGCAAGCATTGTGGAGCATTGAGGACCACAGGGAAATGCTGATGAAGCTACATGCAACATCAGAACACACTAGGGAAGCAGTAGAGCAGGGGGAGGGGGAGAACTCATTAAATCATGTTCAAGTTGAGCTGGACAAGCCAGAACATGATGCAGCCACTCCACATGGTGCCCACACCATCAGGGAACGTCCTAAATACAATGGATGCAAGAGTCAGGTTGAAGTGATTGCACAATATTGATATCCACACCTAGAGGCTATAAAGGGCAAACCAGAGGTGAAAGGTGATGATGAGTGCAATTCAAAGCATGAGATCAATAGACATGGTATATGATACATCAGGAAACATTGTAGGAGCAAGAAAAATGAGTGCAACATTGAAATGAATGTGTCCTATTGAGATCTAGGTCCAGAAGGGTCAAAACATGACCAAAACACAGTTGGCAATGTCAAGTGCAATTGAAGGCACAAATGTAAAGGGAAAGGTGATGGAATTGATGGGAGACAATACTGAACAGATGGCACAATGATTGGCACATGCCATGGCACAAAATAAATTGAAACATGATTGCTTAGTTGAAGAATGCAGAAGTCAGTACAGGCATCACACATTGAAGTGAAACCTGTATGCATCCCCTACCTGCATGCATGGGTGTGGGTTTTATCATGGGTCATGAAAGTGTGACCCATACCCATACCCACTGGTACCCCTACCCATGACCCATGTAGGTTACCCATACCTGTGCAGTTCCCTACCAGGGACTGCCCTTGTCATCCAGGGTTAATGAAGAAGACAGAAGAATGAAAGGTGAAGGCAGTAGGAAAGGAAGAAGGGGTAGCAAAGATTGAAAAAGTAAAAGATGAAGATGATGCCACTTTCCTTTCTAGGATCATCAAAGAGGACCAGCTGGATTTTTAGAAGAGGAACTTGAGTTGATGCCTGTCTTCCCCTCCATAAAGTGTGCTCCTGTATTTACTGCCCAGAATGATACTTGTGCTCTTACCCTCCCTATCCAAGTAATTGAAGCAGGAGCCATGTTAAAAACCATCAACATATCTGCTCTCATTGACTTTGGAGCAGATATCTCATACATTGATTTGGACTTTGTTTGAAAACACAAACTCCCCACCAAGAAACTTTCTTCTCTGATTAACATCAGAAACATAGACCATTCTATGAACAAACAAGGAACCATTTGCTTCACTACAACCTTGTATATTCAGATAGGGGATATGACACAAAAAGTAATATTTCATGTCATGCAATGTGGAAGGGAGAATGTTATCCTTGGGATGCCCTGGTTCAAAGCTATTCAACCAGAAATTAATTGGAAAAAATTAACTATCTGAATTGATCCAAAAAGGGATCAATCCCTTGACCTCTATCTATTGCATCAAGCTCCTTGTACCTCATACCTGACAAAAGAGAAACCATCCTCCCCACTACTGATGAAACACTACTTTTCTAACAAAGACAAGCAGACAGCTGTGATGAATTACATCAACTATGAGACTGCTGAAAGGTACACCAAACAAGCATATTACACTTATGTCATCAACAGAATCCAGAAATTGACAACAAGATACTTTTTGAACACCTCTATAACCCTCCAACTTGAATGAATCATATGAAATACTATGACATCTACTCAATTAGCCATGGATGCTGACAAAATAGCCATGGAACTTCCTCCACAATACAAGGCATACCAGAAAGTATTTATCAAAGATGCTGCTAATCATGTACCACCCTCTAGATCATATGACCATCCTATCAACCTGGACGACACCTTTGTCTCAAAAATATCCAAAATTTACCCATTATCTCCTGATGAATGAACCACTGCTGATACTTTCATTGATGAAAACTTAGCATCAGGGAAAATCTGACCCTCAAACTCTCTACAAGCATTACCATTTTTCTTCATCAAAAAGAAAGATGGAGGCCTTCAACTATGTCAAGAGTATTGATATCTAAATGAACATACTATATGTGGCACCTACCCTCTATCTCTCATTTCCAACCTTACTGACAAATCAAGAGGGGTCAAGATATTCACTAAATTTGATGTTTGATGGGCATATAAAGATGGGGATCAGTGGAAAGCTGCCTTCATCACCTATCAAAGACTTTTTAAACCAACTGTCATGTTCTTTAGACTAACAAACTCACTGCCTACCTTTCAGAGGTTCATGAATGACTCCTTCTGAGACATGATTATATAAGAGTGGTTAATGATATATATGGATGACTTACTGATCTTTTCCCCAGACAAGAAAACCCACAAAGAATGGACAAAACAGGTCCTCCAGCAAATGAAGGAACTCAACCTCCATCTCAAACTGGAAAAATATAAGCTCAATGTCAACCAAGTTGAATTCCTTGGCATGATTGCCCAACCAGGACAACTGGCAATGGACCCTGTCAAACTCAAAGGGATCACCAATTGGCCCACTCCTACTAAAGTCAAAGATGTCTGTTCTTTGCTTGGTTTCACAAATACTCAGACATCACCTAGCCCCTTCTCAACCTCACCAAGAAAGACATGTCTTGGACATGGTCCAAGGAATGTGAAACTGCCTTCTCCATACTGAAAATCATCTTTCTTTCTGAACCTGTCTTGTACATCCCTGACACTTCTAGGCAATTTGCTATTGCAACCAATGTATCTTATGATGCATTTTGGGGATTACTCCTCCAGCAGGATGAAAATAGTGAATGACATCCATATGGATATATTTCTCAGACCTTCTTGTCTTCTAAGAGAAATTATGACATCTATGATAGAGAACTTCTCACCATAATCCATGCCCTGAAGACCTGGCAACATCTTTGTGGTTCCCCCTTCCCAGTCCTGATAGTCACTGATTATGACAACCTAACATATTTTAAAGAACCCAGGAAACTGAACTGCTGACAGGCACATTGGGTCCTCAATATTCAGGACTACAATCTCAAGATTCACCATGTCCCAGGATCTTCACTTTCAACCCTAGATGCCCTCTCTTGTTGACCCAACCTTCTCTCCCCAGAGGCCAAGGATGACAATGACCAGACCATCCTACTCCCCCCTGACCTTTTTATATCCTTGATTGATACTGCCTTACATGACAAACTTTCCTCTTCCTCCTCTTCTAACCCATTTATCCTTGATTCTTTACAGACCATAGAAAACTTACCCACAAAGTTCTGTTCTCATCTCTCTGATTAGAAGTTCAACAGAAGTGTTCTCTCTTATCAAGATTGCATCTATGTGCTCAACAACACTGACCTCTGTTGACAGGTAGTTGCCCAACACCATGATCATCATTTGGCAGGCCACCCAAGTATTCTTAAAACCTGCCAACTTGTGTCTTCTGAATTTTGATAGCCTGGCCTTGCATCTTTTGTCTATTCTTATGTGGAAGGTCATGCTGTTTTCCAGCAGAATAAGGCATGCACCCACCCCACTATGCCTCCTCTACTCTCTATTCCTTCCTCTGCTTTGCACCCTTTTCAACAAATTTCTTATGACTTGATTATAGACCTTCCTCCTTCCTCTAGCTTTGATTCTTTTCCTGGACCCCTTAGGGTTCAGGTCTTGTAGGGGGGAATTACATAAGCACTTATGTAATAAATCGCCCCCAGGCACGCACACAGACATGTGTGACTGAGTGACTGCCAGAGACACCTTCGTTTCCAATGTGACCGGTGACCAACAGCATCTCTTTCTCTTATGTCCTCATCTCTTGCCTTCAACCCTCCAGTTGTGATGGTCGTCTTGGACGTGTGCAATAGCACAGACGTTTTTGTTGACACTGAAGTCTGTTGTCAGGTTTTGTGGGCAGCGTTACAAACGAAGTTCCATTGCCTAGGGCTGGCATCCTCTATGCACAGACCTGATCAACTGTGGCCTCATGGCCCCGCTGTATTGGTATGATTTCCAGATCTGATGTACTTTTCTGATTTACTGCCTCAGGTGACCGTCGATGTATTACAAGGCATCGTGAATGCACACTCCATCAAGTATTGCCATCATGTTCGAAAAACCGAGTTGTTTGAGTGTCTCCACTCCCATATCTGCAGCGTTGAATGTCGACATCATTTACAGCTATTATTTACTGCAGACGTCCCCAGAAAGCGTGGGTGACCGTGTGCTCCACATGAAGCAGGAGACACCATGTTTTGGCTAGTGTCACACAGCAGCCAGACGGTATGGTCCGAGGCTGGCAAGAAATTCATCTCAAGCGAATATTTAGTCTCTCATTATCAACTGGCATTCTCTGTGCCACCTGTGTTACGCATGCATTGTGCACTTCAGGCATGTTTCCTTGAGTGGGGTTTGGATGAACCCCTCACTGAATATCTTATGGCAGCCCATTGCATCGCTTGCAGCAGTATGGCTTCATTGATTGACAAACATGACTTGCTTCACAATCACATTTGCACGGCAGTTTGTAATGATACACTACCTTTTGTTGCCAGGCACATACACAAAACGACTCACATGGATCCAGCTCAACCTCTTCTGTCATAGATCACAGAGGATGAGATTGAGGCTACTCGAACCGTCCCTCATTCCTTTGACGTGGGGTGTTTCCCTTTTTTTTGCAGATGAGAACTTCCGTCATGCAATTATACACGAATGGCAGGCTCACTTGGGAGAGGGCGAACAAAAACATTCACCCTGCACTGTATGTGCACGTCGGTTCAAGTCTGCAGACCTGTCTACCAACCCTGCCTATGGATATGATTTAATGTTGTTGAGGAATCCATATATTCATCCACATTTGCTCCCATCTTCGTATGATCCACACCTTTTTCAAGGTGCTATCCTCTATGCCAAAGGCATTTGTGCAGCCGATCAACAGACACCATCCATTCAAGTATGCTCCAGTTGTCATCAGTGCTTGACTGTTCATAAGTGGATGCCGCAGGATGCACTTGCCAATTTTCAGTACTATGCTCAAGAGCACTTGCCACCACCCATGCAAGATGCTTTTTCGAAGGCTTCAGTGTTTGATTTATAGCTTGTCGCCCATGCAAGAGCATCACGTATCACTTACTTGATGTCAGACAAGAAGGGTGGAATGCACTCCGCAACTGCTCTGCAGGATTATGTGAAGGGCAACGTTGCAATTCTTCCCCAAGATACTTATCGCCTTAGATCTTTCATCCCTCCATCTCCTAATGAGATTCACGAGTTGCTTTGTGCGTTGTTCATATCTTCTCATACAGCTGTCAATGCCGATGCTGTCCAAAAGTGTCCACTGGTCCTCGTTAGTAAATCCGTCGTGCAAACTCTTGCACATTTTCTTGTTACTCATAACCAATGGTATACAGGTCAGGTGACTGTAGACGAGTGTGCCATTGAAGACTTGTATGTTGGACATAATGAGTAGTGCTTAAAAGTCCAGTTGCAGACTGATCAAAAGACCAGCAACTGGACTGGACTGCAGTTGCGAGTTGCCTGATTTCTCAGACAAAAGACTGCAGTTGCCAACCAGTTGCAACTGGTTGCAACCGGTGTACAGCCACACTACCTAATCAGGCAATATTCCCCTAATTTTCTGTGATTTTTTGACTACTTTTACTATTTTTTGAGTGTTTTTGGAGGGTTTTTAAGTGATTTCTATGTGTTATCATTGCAAATTAATATATTTAATAACAGAAAATGATGTATAGACACTAAATAAAGACTATTTATGCTTGTGCGGGACAGGATTCACCTGTAAAACCAGTTGCAACCAGTCTTTTAGCAGTTGCAACCAGTTGCTCAAAAGACCAGTTGCAACCGGTTTTTTTCGGTTTTTAGCGGTCCAGTTGCCTTATTTGGACCTCTAGGACCGGTCCTGGTCCGGTTGCCTTATTAGGAAGGTCAAAAACCGGACTGGACCAGACTTTTAAACACTAATAATGAGCAGGATGTCCCTTCTGCCATCGAAATTGCTTTTCTGTGAGAACCACAATTAGCAATAGATGGAGATGGGTATGCCTCCTGAGGCGATGATGAACCGAACAGTTTGCCTGAATGTCCTGTGATAGAATCGGTGGGTTTTACTGAAGGTGACCATACACCTGCGAGTTTACAGAACATGAAGGCCACTACATTGGCTTGGTGCCTGGATGGAAACCATTTCCTCCAAGTTTGTTCTGGTAGTGATCTTATACATGAAAACCATCCAGGTTTACTCACATGGCTCTTTCCTCATTTAGATCCATTTGGTATTGGAGGGTTTTATCATCCTCAGTGAACAAAGGGCCAACAATTGTCTTTTCAGAGACAAGTTCGTAACCTTATCATGCAGGATGATAGTGCATTTGAAACGGACCCAATATTTGCATTTGTTTGTTGGAATATCTGGCAAAAGAGAGAACTCAACCTGGCATTGTCTTTTCAGGTTCCGAAAGACTTTCAAACTCGGTTGGGAGAGCATTTGTACATGATTGCCCCGGTGCTAACTGATATGATACGCAGATGGGAATTAGATCCTCACGCCGAGCCATGCAATGCTGCTCAGCGGGATGTGCTCGGTGTACTTCATCATTTACGCTATGCTTCAAATCATATGGTTGGGTCAGCAGGCTACAAACAATGTCGCCGCAATGAAATACAGGGCCTGATCTGCACTACAGCACGCCTGCTTTGTTCTTGACTATCAACCCATTGGATTTGTGCAATCCACTTGTTGGACTACTAGGTGATATACCTGTCTGTGAGTGGCAAGCCTTGCCCACTCTTGACAGAGCATTGTTTGTTGCTCACCATCCAGCTCACACAGCAGTGTTCTTCAACAAGGTCATCACACAGTTTCTAGATATCATCATTCACGGAAATGGTAAATCACCAGGATTGTTCGGCACCTGTGAGGCATATTATGGGATGGTCGAAGCACAGGGTTGGGGAACCTTGCATTGTCATATGCTGTTGTGGCTTTCTGGAAACCCCAATCCTGAGCTACTACGTGATCATATGGACGCTGATCTGGAATACCACCAGCACATCATTGATTGGTTGGAAACCAATATCAAGTGTGAATTGCCTGGATAGGAGGCAGTTATTAGTGAGGCTGTAAAACCCATGAGGCCACCTGGCGAATTGGACCCTAGAGTGGAAGAAGCTCCTGTGATTGAAGGAATGGACTCGCCTGAGTTTGCCTGTGAGTTCCAGCATTTTGTCTGTCACCTCACCATCATGTGTAATTGGCATGAGCACACCAAGACCTGCTGGAAACATTTGAAACGTGGAGAATCACATTCAAATGCAAATTGCCAGATGCCAATAGATGGTCAGACGAGGAGCTTGACAGAGATTGACAAAAAGATGCAGTCTGTTTTATTAAGGTGTTTGCATCCCTGGATCAACAATTTCAATGATGTGGTAATTTTCCTGCTGAAATGCAATATGGACATCAAGTACATCAGGTCTGGCCCCACAGCCAAGGCTCTCGTGTTCTACATCACCGATTACATTACAAAGAACAGCCTGCCTGTTCACGCAGGACTTGATGTGGTGAAATATGCATTGCAATGGAATGAAGAACAACATGGGGGCCTCAACTTAGATGTCAAACAAAAAAATCTTTTTGTGAAATCTGTCCATGCACTCATGGCCTGGCATGAATTCTCACACCAACAAGTCATGAGCTATCTTGTGGGTGGAGGGGACTGCTATACCAGGCATACATTCAGTACACTTTCGTGGGATGATGTTGATTGACATGTCCTTGTTCAAGAACATAGGCAACCGGATGGAATTGATGTTGAACTGCCCGAAGAACAGGTCAACATCACTTTCATTGGAGGGGATCTTGTAGTAAAAGATGTCGTACTGGATTACATCAATCGTCCAACAGATCCTGCATTTCACAATCTGTCTCTTTGATGCTTCATAGAGACAATGGAGCAGATCCCAATCTCATCAGATGTCAACATACACAATCCAACTAAGCTAGCTGGCGGACACAGAAGGTTGCCGTGTGCTCTGTTTGCAGAATCTCATCCCAAACATGATACTTACATGCTGCGTCTGTGATCTGTTCCTCGTGTCGTCGTCCTCACTGGACACTCAGTTCCCCGAAAATCGGCTGAATATGCTCATCCTGAAAAATAGCACAGGGCAATGTTGGTCTGTCTCAAACCCTGGCGAGTGCTGTGTGATTTGAAACCAGAAGGTCTTGATTGGACATCGGCTTTCGAGAATTACCCTTTGGGTGAATACAAGAGAAAAATCCTGTGCAACTTTACAGTCGAGGACAAATGTGAGGATGCACAAGAGAATGCCTGAAAAGGAAATACGACTACTGCCATTGGCACAATCGCCACTCAAATGTCAAATGACTCAGTTGACAAAGAGGAAGATATGCGATGTTTGGAACAGTCGCTGCTACAAGAAGATGATGTCTCCGCATGGCTTGATTTTACAGCGTCAGCAGAGGTTGATCAGCATCAATACTCAGAGGCTACATTCGATAACAACACCCTTGAAGCACTTAATGCTTTGAGTACGGCACAGATGTTTTCATACCCTCCACTCACACACTCGAATGAAGGTGACCCTCCTTTGCATGAATCCATGTGTTGCGTGACAACATCAGAGGACAACCTCACATTCAAGTGATTGAAAGAACATATGCAATTGTTACACAAGCATCATGCGCTGGCATCCCCTGCTATCGGATCATCAGAGAATGAAGTGTGGAAATGACTTCGCCTTGACAATCAGCCTACCGTCACAGTGGAAGCGTTGGATCCCTCTAGATCCAACTGTGCACATGTAAATACTTCGGACATCCATCCCCTCATTGACAAAATCACATCCGACATGGGACTGAAGAATAATGTTGAACAGTTCCGTGCGTTTGTTATAGTTGCAAACCATGTGCTATGCAATGACCATCAACAGCTGAACATGTACATCACAGGGATCAGAGGGTCAGGAAAATCCCATGTCATTAATGCCATCTGCTGTTTGTTCTCGGAGTTACAAAGTGATCATAAGCTACAAGTCACCGCACCCACAGGGAGTGCAGCCATGTTAATCGGGGGTACAACCATACATTCCCTCACAATGCTTCCTGCCTCGAAACGACACATCAATCAAATGCAGCTTGAAGAGATCTGGAAAGATGTCAAATACCTGATCATTGATGAGGTATCCTTAATCTCAGCCAAATTGTTATCTGATATCTCTAGGCGTCTATGCCTTGCAAAAGCTTCAGATCTGTCTGCAGCTAACAAGCTGTTTGGCAGCATCAATGTCATTTTTACAGGGGACTTTGGGCAACTCAAACCTGTGAAAGAACCGGCACTGTTCAGCTCAACTTTAGTTGTTAAGTTAACTCCCAATGTGACACAGATGGTGGAAGGTCAAGCAGTGCTTCACAGTGCATTTCTGTGGCATCAAATTGACATAGTGATAGAACTTACGAAGAACTGGCGAGCCCACACTGACCCCACGTTCATCAACTTGTTGCTATGTTTGTGACTAGGAATGGTGAGAGAATCCATATCCATGCAGTCCACGCAACAACACACAGCTGCTGATTTCAACCAGCCAGACTTTGAAGTTCTTCAAGATTGTCGATTGCAGGTGTTACAACCTCATGAGCGGGCTTCATTCTTGAATGCGCCTGTCATCGTTGCAGATAAAAGAGTCCACAATGCAATCAATGCTAAGAAGGCGGTTGCCTTAGGAACTGCAAATGGGCAGGAAGGTTCAATTACTACTCACGTGATACAATGCGAAGTATGCCTGTTTCTGCACTTGTTCAAAAGTTGTTATGGTCCTTGAGCTCTTCCAAAACAGAAGATGCTCTGGGCCAGTTGCCCTTGTTTCCTGGGATGCCAGTCATTGTCACAGAGAACCTGGCATTGGAAAATGGGGTGGTGAATGGAAGTCAAGGTATAATTGAAAGCATCAAATTTACCATGGACCAAGTGAATCGTCAGTTCGCTTCATGTGCATACATCAAAATTCCAAACTGTAATGTCGCTGTGATTGAGGGTGACCCAGATTTGGTTCCAATACTGCCTGTCACGACATACTTCAAGTATACTGATCCTAACCAAGCTTCATTCTCCATTTGACGCTGTCAACTCCCCTTGCTTCCTGCTTTCGCATTCACTGATTACAAGGCTCAGGGCCGTACATTTGACACCATAATTGTGGATTTGTACAGTTGCCGGTCTTTGCAGAGTGTGTACGCGATGCTGTCCCGAGCGCGTGCTATTCACAACCTCATTATTCTCTGCTGGTTTCCCACACACATGATTTACCAGCCTCTGTCACATGAATTCTGTGCAGAACTGTCCCGCTTACACCTGTTGGCGATCAAGACCAAATGTAAAGACCCCACCAAATTGACCAACATGATGGCTCGGCAGTGAGGGGACAAACTATGGTGAGTCACATTCTTTGCTTGTCCTTCAACCTCTAAGTTTGGTAGAAACAGGTATTACTCAATGCTCTGACTCTTCCCCTCTAATTGTCTCCCTCACTATGGTCAGCGTAGTGTCCTGCCACAACGTAAGTGGTTCATTTGAGTCTTCCATGCATAACCGAACATTTGCGTGACAGAATCAAGGGCAAACTACGTACTGCTTCAGTCGCTTTTGCGTTCGTGAGTATTATTGGGATACAACATGCCCTGTGTCAACTGAACTGCGACAATGCTCTGTCCACAGATACAAAGTGGCATAGAGATTCAACCATGCCATCACATGTAGGCCCTGCTGCACACCATACAACAGCCCTTTTGTGACCAAAAGATCTGCTAACAGGGCTTGTTCTACCATTCAACTTTTCCACCGAAGATTTGAACAGCACAAAGAGACATCCAGGATCAAAAGTGTGCCTGACTGTCAATGGGCAGTGCCATGAGCTTCTGCAAAGATGCATTGCACCCTCCTTTGCATCCCACTCCATCAACATAGTTCCTAATTTGTACCCTCTCAGCTTGTACTTCTTGAAACACCCCTCATAGGTCTCTTCGTGCTCGCCTGCAACCAGCATGGCTCAGTGCTTGAATCCCTGCCGTCTTGTCGTCAAGCATGGGTAGGCAGAGAAAAAGCCTTCGTGTGAGATGTAATTCATGATGATCGACGAATGGAATGAGAAGATGGGTTGAATCGGTACCCAGGTTGCGGATTCAACAACATCAATCAAGCAGTCTCCATTGGTAAGCATAGTAACGCTATAAACAGCCCAATCTTCCCTGTAACCGCTGATCCTGCGTCTCTCTCCTGCAGGCACGTAGTTCATCGACCGCAAATGATTGACAACACGGCAGGCACACTTTCTTGCCACATATATGTCCAGGTCATCTGGCTCCCATCCACCCACAGGATCAAAGATATAGAGAGCCACTGAACCAGACATGACCGCATATTGACTGCGAAGCATGTCGTAGAATGCCTTGTATGGCAGACAGAACATCTTGAAGATGCTCGCAATACATTTCTGGATGACATGGTGCATTGCATCATAGTTGGCCTTCGAGGTCCCTCCATAGGCAACCAAGTCTGCTATGGTCATAAATCCAATGACACTATCCCAAATATGGAGAGGCATATGCCAGGAAAGTGAGCCATTGGGACAGCACGCGTGGTATGCCTGGACAGAACACCATAAGAAACAGTCCACATCTACAAAATACTCTTATGTTGACTTCTTTCTTTATCCAAATGGATCCTTTGAAAACAGGACTCTACCAAACATCCATCATCATTCCAATGAAAAAAAGATGAAGACTCTTACCTCTCACACAACAAATTGGAGCTCTGGGTGGATGTGGAAACTCATCATGGGCAGAGTTGAATAAACAACACCAATCTCTGTCTGCCTTTTATAAGGTGTGTAATTGTCAGATCATTCACAATGAATAACATACCTTGTTTCTTGAAAATTGCCTCCTAGCGACCACGCTTCACCCTCACAACAACTACCAGCTGAAATGTCATTCCCAATGGGTGCGAGTGTTCATGATCTTCCTTTGTCTTGCTTGTATTGATCCATGATCTAAGATTCCTCACTTGCCAAGGAGGCATTCAGGGAAATTATTCAACAACGCATGTTCTCAAATGTTGACAAAAACTCCTGCTTGGTTCTGATGACTTATCTCGAGATTGCCAATTGGGCCACTGTCGCCACTAACCCAAACGCTACCAACAGTACTCGTCCTGCATTGGTGGTGTACAAAGCGCCCCTTCATCAAGACACACCAGTCTTGCAACCTGTCTCCTTTCGTATCCAAGGCATTTTAGGCCTGCACAATCTTGCTATTCTGGGTACCTGGGATAAGTGGGTCGTATGCTGCACATCTATCATGTTCTGATCATCAGCAAACCGACTGTTCGTTTAGCCGAGGCTACAGTATTACAATACAGACACAATCTATCCCATTCTGGGATGGTTTGTCAGGGTCCATTGACAGCTGGCATCTCTGCTTAGCCAAGGTTACAGCACTTCGCCAAAGTCACGGCGTCACAGCAAAAACCCAAATCTGTGCCATTCTAGGACAGTCTGTTGGCAACTAATTCCTAGTCGATACAGCACATGCACAAAGTTGATAGGTAACCCACCAGCTCAAAGGATACACCAATTAAAAATAAGTACATGTATACATATGTACTATGTACATGTACACAAGAAACTGAAAATGTCTGGTGCCATTAGCTGAGGTCAACATCAATTGATGAGTGAAATGATGGTTGCTCTGATGGGCCACGTGTCAGTGGTGAGGTGTGAGGGCGAGGGAGTATCAAGGCACACCTGACGTAAACAACGGATTGCCCTCCTGTATTGCATACTTGAACACAGCAGTTTGCCCACTTCTCTGGATCATCAGATGAACATGCCCAACAAAGCAATCTGCAGCACACAGATCATCCTGTGCCCTTTCCAGTATCAAATGGTTGTATTGGAGGACCAATGTGTTGTGGCAGATAATCTGACAGGCGAGACTCTTGCGTGCATGGAGAATATGTTGGTCAGCTTGAGCTGCCTCTAATAGAAGGTAAGCTTCTCTGGAGTTGTGTGGGCAAGGGACAACATAATGTGTGCCACCATTCTCCTAAGCAAAATCAGATTAAGTAGGAAGTAGTGATAGGCAACCAAAACCTTATGTTGTGGAGTGAGTCTTTGTCCTTGTCCTCGCTTTCACCGGAGGTTTGAGAGCTATTGTTGTGAGGCATGGGCTGGTGATTTGGACTGCGACAGGATGGATAGAAACTGGTGTCAGCTGGTGTACTATGATGCATGTATGTAGGGATCAATGACTTGGAGTAGTAGTATGTAGGAGTTATGGTGTGTTGGTCAAGGGTTAGAAAAGGTGAGAAGTGAAAGATTTCATCTGATGTGCCACCAAGTCGCTCTAAAGGGGGAGAACTTGGCGGAGATGACCTAGTAGTGGTCATACATGGTGATATGGTGAAGTTCGAGGAAAACAAACGTTGAAATGTCAGAAGCTTGTGCTATGTTATGTAAGACAGGTACATGCCAGATACATGTGTTTTGCCTCACTGTCCAGAGTCACATCTTGTACTTTCCACTCAACCTCAATGTCTAAGGCAAGAGCAACTTGTGGACAACTCAAGAACGTCAGTTGTCCAAGATGCAGAAAGAAATTCTGTTCTGAGACCAACGTCCTTCGGCACATGAATCAGCCGACGGGACTATGCTACTCAGCCAATTGGTATCAGGATCACTCCAATATTCTCCATGAGTCTCCTGAGCTTGACGACGATACACCCACCACCTCTAACTTTGAACCTCTTGACCCGTTTCAGTTCCCCAGTGACTTGGATGCTCAATTGAACCATTACCCTTCATCACCAATCCGTGAAGAGTCAGGACAGATCAAAATGGACCTGAGCTACACGACTGCACCACAAATGGTTACAGATTTTTTCCCTGGTTCTAGTGATTTGTATCCCAGAGGCTCTACATTCATGGACAGGTTTTGGCAAGACAAGCATGCTCAAGAATGGGGGGAGAACTTGTACTATCCTTTTGCCTCTGAAGAAGAATGGCAGTTCTCTTCTTGGTGCCTACACTCTAACCTGAGTATGTCTTCGATTGACTCTTTGTTATCGCTGAGTATCGTAAGTTGCTGGTCTTTCTACCTCGACTTGTGCTGATTTTCTGAAGATCAAATGGATCTCTCTCTCGTATAGGACTGCTAAGGAACTTCGCGTGCACACAGAAATTCTCCTGCTGGGACCGCCGTGGTTATGCAAGCAGATGGAAACAGAGGCCCCTACTAAGCAATCTGCTTGGCTTTTCTATCGTCCAGCGCTTGACTGCATGCAGTCTCTGTTGAGCCACCCATTACTTGCTCCCCACATAACCTTCGTCCCATGAAGGGTTTGGATGTCCATTGCTCATATCTGTCGCATCTACAAAGACTGGTTGAGTGGGGATTGTGCATGGGACATTCAGGTATCGTAATTTTACTCATTCTTAGTCACTATCCGAGTTCACCTGGAATTCCAGGATGCTCTCCCTCACGGTGCAACAGTGCTTGGTATTGTACTCTCCTTGGATAAGACAAATATATCGGTGATGAGCAGAAATCGCATGGCGTACCCACTCCTCCTCAGTCTCACCAACATCTGCCCTGAGATTAGGTCCAAGATCTCCCTACATATGTATCTTCTTCTCATGCTACTTCCCATTCCAAAGTTCATGCATAAAAAGTCTCACATCCGGAGTCTTCTACATGATAGGCTTATCCACTGGACATTGGATGAGGTCGTATCACTGCTGAAAACGGCGACACAGGTCGGTATCATGATGAGCAACCCCGTTGGCAATCTGCGATACTGTTATACACCTCTAGCAGCCTATATTTTGGACACCCCCGAACAGTGCCTGATGGCAGCCACTAGTCCCAGTGCATCACCATTAACGATAGTGACATCCACACAATTTGGTGACCTGCTTCTTCATCCTCCATGCACCGGCGCAGACACACTCTCAGCCATTCGCCGAGTGTTAGAGAGGTGCTCTCCATATGACTTTGAGGCCTTTCTGAGGATTGGCAAAATGCTTCACTTGAATGGCGTTGTTTTTCCTTTTTGGATAGACTGGCCACTGTCCTGTCCCTCACAATTCCTTCACATTGAGTTCCTTCATCACTTTCATCAATTTTCTTGGGATCACGACATACAATGGTGCATGGTAGTCGTGACGGCTGCTGAGATTGATTTCTGCTTTTCCCTTGTGCAACCTGTGGTGGGGTATCACAGGTTCGAGGACGGTGTTTCAAAACTGAAACAGGTCACTGGACATGACCATTGTTCAGTACATGCTACCTCATTGGTGTTATCACTGGCGCCGTTCCTCACCAATTTCTCATTGCAGTCCATGTGCTACAAGACTTTCGTTATCTTGTGCAGGCACCTATCTTCTCCGATCAGACAATCGCCAAGTTGATAGATGCACTACAACTATTTCACGACAACAAAGATGCAATCATACAGGCTGGTGCTTGATGCAATTCATGGGCAATACCTAAACTGGAATTGCTTCAGAGCATTGCTTCAAATATCTGTCGTTCCAGCCCTGCTATGCAGTGGTCAGCTGATGCTACCGAGCATGCCCATGTTCAAGAGATCAAAGTTCCTGCTCGGCTCAGCAACAATCAGAACTACTATGACCAAATTGCTCATTACCTTGACTGTTCAGATAAGTGTTTTTGTTTTGACGTCGCCACATACTTTCAAGCCAAGCATGAGAAAGATGGCCTTCAGCTTGAAGATGACGACGCTGACATTGACCAGGAGGATCATGATATCACTTCAGAAGTTCCTCTCCATGACCACATGAATGTATCCCCTCGTGTCATCGATTATTTTGTCATTGCAGATGCACTTTCACATGGTGCTGTCCCCAATGCCCCAATGCCCCATCACATGTTTTCAACCTCTACCACTGCTTTCAATATTGCAATCAAGCTGTCCCTGAGCATGACTGTCAATGAAGCGGCTACCCTTTATGGCATCCCTGACCTCCGACCTGCGATCTGGGAATTTTTGTGATGTGTCAAGCGTCATGCAGACCATCCCGTTTCCGGTGCCCAGACCACAAACTTGGATTTCCCACTACTGTTCACTTGCATTCAAATATGGTACAAGTTATGTGTGCAGCAGCACCTCTATCATGACAGGAATAGAGTAGACATCCCGCAAACTGTGTGCACACATCCTCCCTCTGGTGATCACGTACATGGACTGCATGATGCTGTTATCATGAGTCCTGGCCCCACAAGTGATTGGCCCCAAAAGGGCCTTGAAGGTACAATCAATGCATTGCTATTGTAGCCCATAGCATATTGAGAGCCCAACACTAGGCCACTTTGTTGTTCAGCTTAAGCTTATCTTTCGTCCAGTGAAAACGGACTATTTTATTGCCTACGTCCAATGATTCAATGCAAGTGACCGTTCAGGGACCACCAGAATGCATTTACTCAAATGGGTGATCAAATCAGATGGATCTCAAATTGGGGATGTGGTCCCTATATCACATATACGGTCTCCCGCCCATCTGATCCCAAACTTTGGCAAGGAAGCCCATCCTCGTCTAAAATGGAACAGTACCTATGGGTTTTCAGACGATTTTTGGCTCAACAAATACTGGATGAAGGAATCATACTACGCTTTATGTCCTCTGTAGTTGTGTTTTATTCACTACACAACGATTTAGTAATACGCCTCAATGCGATCAATACTACTTAGCCGAAATCGATCTATGTCCAAGGATGAGCTTGCACCACCACATCACCTCAACCCTTCAAACACGACCATGTAATGGGTAACTAGACTTATCCAGTATATTCCTATCACATTTCTGACAGGATTACTAAGCACAATATGCCACTATCGCTATGTGCAGTAAGTTTCCAGGCTCATGAGGGCTGACCCAACTAACAGCAAGCATTTCTACAGTTATCCATACCACCCCAACTCCATCGAAGAACAGACACGTACCGTGAATCCATGGATGCTAAGATTGCAGAAGATACGGCCCCCATCCATTGGCTGCTTGACGAGGAGCAGACAAAGAGCTTTCTGCACAAGCTTTTCCCCAAGGAGAGACTGTTCAATGTTGGCTCTGGAACCACTGAGGCTCAAGGTATCAAGTTGCTCCTTAGTGTCATGGAGGAGGTACAGCAACATGAAAACAGCAGATGGAAATATTACCCTGATCCCTCCAAAACGGAAAACTGGGAGGAAGCGATTGCCAACTTTCTCAATGATGTCGTTTGTCATACCCCAAGTTCTCATATGTCTATGAGGTACATGAGGCCCTATCTTAGATCATGTTTACTGCTAAATTTTTGTAGGCAATGGACTGGGAAGGCTGCAAACAAGCCTCTGGATGGTTTGAACAGTGCGGTCCACAAGCCTGACCTCCTCCTTTGCGAAGAGGGGGTGATTAGGGATCGCACTGCAGAAAAGCAGAAGTTCAACATGAGGACTGATATTTACGCTATGGGCAAGGTGAAAAAGAAATACAGCGATGAAAACAGGAAGGATTCATATATTGAACTTGCTGGCAAGGTCACGTTTCAACTCGAAGTTCAAGATGGGCATTACGTGGTGTCTGGTATTCAGCTTGTGGGTGACCGTATCATCCTCACTTTTTTTGACAGGGGCGGCTCTATCTCCACATATCCCCTTGACATCCATAAATTCCCCGAAGAGTTTCTCTGGGTCCTTCTTGGAATCACATTCACTAATGGGACCATATTTGGTTTCGACACCACTGTCTCCCCTGCTGAGAACGGTTGAAAGAAAATTCAAATCATTTTGCAAAACAATCAGTACACCGTTTTGGTCGATATGCTACTCTTCTTCTCTGGGACATTACATGGGCGAGGTACAACCGTGTGGAGTGGTACGCTTACAATCGATGAAGAATTACAAGAAGTTGTTGTCAAGGATTCTTGGGTGGACCCATTGCGAGTATACACTGAGGGAAGGATTTTAAAGATACTGGAGACAGCCAATGTGAAGGGCATACTGAGACTGGTGCATGAACAACAGGTTCAAATGGAGCACCCCATCACACGGCAAATCCTGAACAATTCGACTCATATTCTTCACTCCCTTATTGGTGCCATGAACCCCCTGTATAACCTACATGTTTTGTCACGCATGGTCTCAAAACCAAGAGGGTATCCTATTTTCAAATTCACTTCCCTCGCTGAGTTCCTCGTTGCTCTAATTGATTGTCTTTGTGGTAAGTTTGAGTCGATTCTATCCTACCACGGGCTTACACCTAGCGGCCCATTGCAACACCATTCAGGTAGCACACATACTCCATTGTGATATCAGCCTCTTCAATCTCTTGCTCATCCTAGCTATGGACAGCAACCTCAATGTGGACTTCATACACCAAGCACTCCCCGATCCCCAATCTAGTTGTGTTGTTGAAAAAAAAATACATAAGCTCTCTCGTCATGGACTCTTGGACGATTGGGGCTTTGGCATACCAATCGGCAATCTCCCCCCTTCTTCTGCCCCCACTCCAGGTCTCTGTGTTGCTGGTCAAAGTAAAGCATTATCTCCAAAGGACTTGTGCGATACACATGACATTGTCATCCCTGTAGCTGATCAATCTCTTCCAAATGATGTGAATGTATCTATTGATGCCAGCCCACTTCAATGCACGGTGCGTCTACAGTTGTATGCTCATGCTTTGCATTTGACTTCATATGTTCAGGGAATGTGGGCCTGGATGGCTGCTGAACTCAGCCACGTAGGACCTGGGAAGCTGGTAGTACATGAAGCTCATCACGATCTTGAATCTTTCTTTTACATTCTGCTTGCGATATGTCTCCTGTATGACAAGCCCAGCTGCATCAAACCTGCCAAAGATCTTGCCAACTGCTTTGATCCATTTTTTGCCATAACTGAGCTCAGCACACTCAAAACCATCACTATTCAATCCGACTTCGGCTGGATGGCACTCATGATCCCATATGTTTTGACATATTTCCAGCCGGTTATCCCCCTTCTTGAGAAAGTTTGGAAGGCGCTCATTCTCCCCATCAAATTTCATGGAGACAAAATACAGGCGAACAAGAGTTTCACACACGACGACTTCATCAATTCCATCATTATGACGCTCTCCCAGCTCCCAGACAGCTTGTGGTTACCGAGAGACTCGACCCCTTCAACCACTCACGCAGTACTGCAGAGTAACAGCACTCATGGTGGTGCACCTCTCAATGTGACCATATCGGCGTCCCCTAGCCTTGGAGCCTTCAGGTTGTCTGGAGATGCCCTCCAACATGTCTCTCCAATTCAGATCCCAGGAATGTCCTCTACAAGCAGCACAAAATGTCGTCTCAACAGTGGGGTCAAGTCGAACTCTCAACTGGCAAAGAAACGTTCACCTGCCAGCACTGGAGATTGGTCAGTCACAGGCACATCTCATTCACTCAGCGCAGACTCGGAGGCAGCAAGCACTGCTACAAGCTGGGTCAATGTGGATGGACCTGATACATCCTAGAGTGGGAGGATATTATTGTCATGTTGCACGTATGTGATACAAGCATGTTTCCATTGTTGTATGGTGTGTAAATCCCATACATGTAGTGCATGTACCCTTCAATTTGTCTCACTACGCAGCGATATAGACTTAGTGCTGAATTCAGTGACGACTGGAAGCGACATATATAATTTGACATACTCAATGGTGCGTCTTGCTTATGGCGACACAAAACAGCAGAAAAACACAATGGAGTCCCTTGTCCTCACCGTCTGTGTACAATGGCCAAGCACAAAATCATCTACAAGAGCAAGGACGACAACACCGAAGACATCAGCAAGAGATCTTGGAGACTCTCGGACCAAGGACAAGGTACAGCGTACATTATACGAGTAGAAAAGGGCTAATTCTGGTCTTGCATTGGAAGATGATTCTGGCATGCGGTGCTCTGAGCGATCTGGAAAAGGTAGTGGAGGTAGATTGACTCAGATGAAGAACATAGAACGAGCTCAGACGGAATGATCAAAACAGCCCTCACCAGTCAATATTGCTACACAAGATGAAGAAGTCAATCCCATGGCCCCTTGCTCTCAGAGTAGCTCTCGCAAAGGATGCACTACCTCCAATGAAGCCAAGAACCAAACCCACTCTCAACCTGCACCTCCACCATCCTTGCAACCAGAGTTCACATTGGCAGTACCTGGTCAACAATTCAGGTTCAAACTTCCAGATACCATGTCTTTGATTGAGAAAGATACTCAGGCACCTGTTCACATTTCCGGAGTAGCATTGTGGTCTTCATTCAATTGCGATGGTTCTGTACCTCAGGTGGACACTCAGGCCCCCACTCGCACCCAGTTTTCCATGGCGTGAGCATTTTCACAAAGTTCAGCACCATCATTGCATAGCTCATTGTTCCTCTCAGGTAGATCATCAGCTAGGACTTCAACAGCACCAACATCTCGTGCACCATTGATCAGCTCCTCCTCGGATGAATGACACATTACCCAACAGCGCCACATTCCTTCTCAAATTTCTTCTCAGTCACATTCATCAACTTCATTACATTCTGTTTCTGCAAACTCCCGTCCTGCACAATCCTTGTTGAACCACGCAATGGACAATGGTGAATGCAATACTGTCCCTGCCACATTACAGCGGACTGCTTCCTTCTACGACCAACTGCTCCGTATCAGTCACATCAGCCACAGTCTTTCTGCTGCTCCCAAAATAGACGTCCAGTCTGAGCATGAAGTAAGATCCTTCTAGTGCACTTGGATTCATCAGCTTATTCATCTCTCTAGATTGACGAGGCCTCTTCGAGCAATGATGACAGGTTTGCAGAAGAAATGCTTCATTGAGGTGCCCGGTAGTTTTTCGCCCTTGGAGCCCGTCTAATTATTGTTCCTGCTATAGTTGACAACAATTTTGCAAGGCCATCACCACCACCTGGAGATGGTATGTCACACTGCATCAAATGAACAACATTGATTCCATAAGTGTAGATGACGTGGATGCAACAGGCGTTAACAGTGCAACTGGACAATGCCAGCAAAATGTGCCTCACACGCTCGATTGCACACGAGGTATGTTGTAACACATTCGACAGCCCATTCTAATTTATACTACCGTAGGGAACAGCATTGTAGACCCACAACATCAACAAGCTCAGCAACCCAAGGACATTGTCACAATGCACTGCCAACGTAACTGTGTGCCTCGTTTGCCTAGCAATACCCAGTTGCTTGCCACTAGGCAGCAGCAGACTTCATCCACTAATCAAGCCGCAGGTGAAGCCTCACACAACGACAGTGGACAGGTAGCTGTCACTGCTCCCAAGGCTAGCCAAGCCCTTTGTTCTAGCACCTCAGAGCCATGGCAACTTCAATTTTACGACCCACCAACGTGTGATATCATCGAACGGGTGAAACAATTCTCCCATTGCGATGCTGCCTCTATCAACGCGTTCCCCATCTGTGCTCCTTTCAACACAAAGGCTACTGAGTACATCGAAGAGGCCATTGTCAAGCACCAGTCTCGAGGCTTAGTTGTTTTAGAGGGTAAGATACTGAGACTCATTGTTCTGTCGGCTAACATGCTTTTTTATTAGGTTGGTGGCCACAGCATACTGCTGACCTCACCAGACTCGTATGCACTTGTTCATTACCTTCTCCCTGGCCGCTGCTCATCAGGTTATCAGTTATGGGAGGACCTCGGCAGCTGGCGTTCTGCAATGAGGAAAAAAGCACGTACATTTGTCTCACAATGATATCAATGGGATCCTGAAAATCGCCATGACTGAAACATCGAGATCACAAAGAATCTCTTGGGGAATGGTGGCCTATTTTTGAGGGATGGGAGAGACAAAGAGGTAAACTGAACTCTCCGTGAAAGTACAACCTGACATTGTTTCCAGGGGCATGTCAATAATCTTGCACATCCAGCCTTCTCAGGGCTCATCGTTGATTTCTTTTACACCAGTCCCACCTTGGTCAGCAAGTTGTTCCCTGAGGTCTTTGATGCAGAAGTTCCACGGGTCACGGTGGCTATCACTGCAACTGCTGTTGGTTTCTATGCTATTTGCATTGCACATTAATATTGCTAATTTCACACAGTTGAAGGTTGCACTTGACGAGATTGCTTCAGGAGGCGAAGTAAACTTCTGAGTCAACACCTACATGCCTGTCTACTCTGAGATTTTAGGGTTGATGAGCAAATGCGATACAAATCCAATTCATAGTGACAAAATGAGGGCTTTGCAAAGGCAATGGGCTCAACATGGGAGGTGCGCTGTGGCCTACCAGATCTTCAGACTAGCTCCTGATGTAGTTCTTAGCAATGGCATGATTAATTAAGAACAGTCTGTCAGTGGATGTGGATTTGATGTTGACTTCCAGTAGTAGTGTGCTCAGACTGGATACAATCTTTTTTGTACTACTCAATCCTATTGTTTTCTGTGACTGATCTGTCCAGTTATGCTGGTGGCAATTGAGTGCTATTTGGTTCTGTGTCCAATCAAGTACAGTCCTGGCCAGATCCTGCCCAGTTCTGTTCAGATCATGATATGGGATTACTCTTTCCAATTTCACATCTCAGGTCTGGTCTGTCAATTCTGGGAATAGCATGGGACAGACTATGAGCAATTGTCTAGACCTAGTCAATTAGGAACCTTGATGTGGACATCTGTATAGTCTGTCAAGCTGGCTAATACTGGCCAGTTGTGTCTAGGAAGGAGGTTAGTTTGCTGATGATCATTGGTCAGGACCAAAACCAGCACTGCATCCATGATTCAATTCCTTCGTTTGAGTCATCCAACTTATCCCAGTGCATGGGATAGTACCACCAGAGCGATCTCCCACATGCGGCGTCTAGTGCATTCTGTTCTTGGGGGGCAAGAACACTCTTCTGCTGGGGAGAACTCTTTTTATCTTCAAAGGCATATTTTCACTAAGGTAAGCTTATGAGCTTGAAAGTCACCAATTCTCTCATTGGTTGAGAAGATGAATGCGAGGAACAAAGACCTCAACTCGGCACTTGAAGATGGCAACGATATAGGGAATATTTGCAAAGGAATTGAAGTCAACTGGAAAATTACGCATAAATTGATGCTCAGCTGATGGAATGAGAAGAACCGCTTGGTTCCATGCACATTCACAAGTTTTTCTGAGGGTGACATGGTAGACGTTGCTCTGACTTTTGATGTGGCTATCAGGCATGCTCCCTCTGAAGGGAGAGTCATATGCATGCATCTGAACCTTGAATATGTGGTGCAACTGTCTGCTGCAGTTGCTGTGCATGTGCATTTTGGTGACATACAATGCAGTGTGCACTCCCACTGACCTTGGTTGTATCCAGGTACCGAAGGAAAAAGAAATTGAAGGCTTCATCGTCCATTACCGTTGAAGATGCTCCTCACATCACGTTTCCTGAGTGAACAACAGACATATGTCATTGTCTACGTTTCAAGTAACCGTTCACATACCATACAAAACAACTTCTTGTGTTGTGTGATGTGCCGATCAAACATGGACATTACTCGTGATTTACATCACCTGTCATATGACTCATTGTCAATGCTGATCACTCTTGAATTGCAATATCGGCCCATACCAGCTGTGTCCTGATGACAGTGTCTCCTTCAAAATACACATGCTGGATCCTCTGTTTCAGGGCAAACATGAAACACTCAACAACTGGCAATCCAGCACTCAAGGTGGCCTGAATCACGAGGCCGCTTTCTTGGTCCATGTGTTGTTTCAGGGTGAACATGAAACACTCAACAACTGGCAATCCAGCACATGAGGTGTCCTGCATTATCAGCTTGAATCATGAGGCTGCTTTCTTCGTCCATGTGTCCTCTGCAGGTCATGTGAAATACTCGAACTTCCTTTGGTTTTTTATCTCGGCGACCTTTGTGTCTGTCTGTTACCAACATCCCCACCCAGCCCCCTCGTAATGGCCAGGGCCAGTAAAAGGAAAGCAGACAGTAATCCAGACCCAGACCTTCTCACTGCAGAGTATGCTATTACCTTATCATCTTCCATTCTTCTTAACTCATGCTTTGTGTTGACACTCAGCATGACCACAATAGATCCGGTACCTCTGGAAAAACATGCCAAGTACGCTTATGATGACATGGTCTCCCTTACCCACCCTAACCTGGTGAAGGACTTCTACAGTTTTGATTTCCTTTTCTGAAACTCCTGGCATTTCGATGTAAGCAAAGAGTATTGTTCCTCCATACCATATAATTAACATCTTTGGCAGTCATGAAGATCTTCCCATCGCAACTTCCATACCAATTCAAACAGATGGCGATTTGGGTACCATTTATCCCAATCACTTGCCAGAGGAGGAAAACCCTGCTTCTCAACCATCGGTTTCGGATGCAAACGAGATCATTGACAGCGAGCAGAGAGAACCTGCCAAGAGTCCTGACGAACAGGTGATCGACTTTATCCCCGAATTAGTGTTAGACCTGCCCGAGACACTACTAGTGTATGTTTCTCTCCATTGTCGAAGTTGCTTGCTGACCGCTCCAAAGACGCCTGCGTGCATTGGCAAGCTTTAATAGTGAACCCTTGAATTGCTTTGCGCTTGACCACTTTCTAAAAGAAGGGGAGTGGGGTGAAAAACACGCATTCAGTGATTGATCATCGCTCTGGTGCTCATCCACTACCAAACTTCCTATGACAGTTTGGGTCCTTGGCAAATTACTTGAAGGAGAGTTCAAACAAGGGGGCGAACCAGCAAAAATCATTGACATACAAGTTGAGCCCCTTACACTCTCGGGAAAAGAGGCTGCTTGAATGGTCATTGGCCAAAAAAGTTTACCCATCATAGGTGACGTTTCCCATGAGCACCTCTTTGTAACTTGTCTCATATGAGCCATTTCAGCATCCACAGATTTATAGCCTTTTGTGAGAGCTTCATGCTTTACACATTCTTTTTGCCAACATGGAAGTGTCAGAGTAATGTGTTCATGTCATTGTTGTTGCTTTGACACTCACATGAGAAAGTGAACAGTCACAGCCCTTCACTGTGGTGTATGATGCCCGAAGAGAGTTCCACATCAACAAAGGAAGAATGGAAACCTTTCCAACACGTGAACTTGCAAAGGACGACATAGTCTTACTAGAGTGTAACATCCGCCGTTACGTCCCCAAGACTGCCATCAAATCGGAGACTTGGATAAACTATCACTCAAAGTTTGAACTGCTCACCATATCCTTACTGTGGAAGGCACCTGTGTCTACTGATCAAACCACCTCTTGCCTCAAAGATGGCAGTCAGGCTCTTGAGGACATTGTCTTTTGATTTCTACTCTATAAATACTCACTTTTTAATTTTCCAATTTAAACAACTTTAATGTGCGCTTGCTTTATATTTTGAATGACTCCATGATACCCATTCCGGAGTACGCTTACTTTATATTTTCCATAACTCCATGATACCCATCCCAGAGTACGCTATGGTTGTCTCCTGTATGAATTCCATATGGAGCTTTTATCTTGGAAACTCTTATGGATGTTTTTACTTCACACTTGTGAAAGATACCTATTTAAAATTCAGTAAGACAGGGTTTGCAATAAATTGTGATGGACTCGAAGCAAGAGCCTGTCGTCCACTGCTCCTGATAATATTCAGTATGGCTATGCACGATGATGTGATTAAAGACGACCATGATGTGCATTGCATGCTGAGGGTCTGTTCAATGTTTCTATGCTATGTTCTAATATACTTATTCGATCCTAGGAATCGATTTTCCGTGCGACTTGTGTCGGTATTATTCTCACCACAGCCCAGTTCTCGCCCATGCCTGCATTGTCACTCAGTGTGTAGCAACCAATGCTGATCAATAAGTCCTTGCCTCACAACAACCAAGGTTAATTTGCCAAAAGTCCCTTATGATGGCTGGATCAGATATTTGAGAGCATTGCTTTCTATAGGCTCAGAAGTCACTGTAATCACACATGTAATTAGAGGCTTCTTCTGCCATTTTACATTTCATCTCCTTATTGTCCGTTTCCCAGATTGAAGTATGTGACTCTCTCTTGCCATCATTCTCCAAGCATGTCTGCCATTCCTTATCATGCAAGGGCTCTCACTGATTTTGTGGATAGAGCTAGAGAGCTTCATCATGTGCATGTCCCATTGTCATTTTAAGGCCACAGTAGAGTACTTCTCTCTAGGTCTGTTGTTGATATGTTGGGCCAATCCAGCACGAACAGTGAGGGTCCAGGAACACCCGAAGGGCTTGATTTTGATTGTGGTCAACCATGGACTTACTAAGCAGGTGATTCTCTGCCCTACTACAAAAACAGTTACTACAGAAGGTGTTACAATTCTTTTCTTTAAAAAAGTATTTAAACAATTCAGACTTTGCAATAAGATCATTTCAGATAAAGGACCTCAGTTCACTTCTTCTTTCACAAAAGGGCTTGGACAGTTACTTCATTATGATCTTTCTCTTTCCACTGCCTACCACCCACAGACTGATGGAGAGACAGAGTAGGTCAATCAGGAGATCAAGACATACTTGTGGATCTATTGTAGAAATCAACTCAAAATCTATGCAGACTCCATCACTCTGGCAGAATTTATGTACAATCAAACTACACTCTGTTACTAGCCAATCTCCCTTCTTTCTTATGATGGGTTATGAACTCCAATCACTCCTAGACATCATCTCTGAATCAAAGCTTCCCACTGTGGAAGATCAGATCAAAGCCTTGATTGTGGCCAGGAACAAGACACTTGTGGTGCATGATCTCATATACAAGATGATGAAGAATTGATGGAATGTCTTATTTACCCTATTTGAGAAAGGAGATAAGGTTTGGTTAGAGCTGCCCCAGACTCAAAGTTCCTGCCAAAGCAAGAAGGGCCATTCACTATTACTGAAGTACTTTCCCCCACCACCTATAAACTTTGATTCTCTAAGACCTGATGAATCCACAATACCTTCCATGCCTCTCTTCTTTCTCCTTACATTGAAAATGAAATGCACAAAAGAAACTTCCCAATGCCACCACCTGATCTTATCAGAGGAGAAGAACAATATGAAGTCAAAGCAGTGTTATGCCACAGAGGGGCACCATTATGAAGACAGTTCCTAATCAAATGGAAAGGTTATCTGACCAGTGACAACTCTTGGAAACCTGGATGAAACCTGTCCAACATCAAGGATATCCTTGAGGATTATAAGTGACAATATCCCAAGGTCTGGCCAACAGTCGCTCACCTTTCTACCCAGTTCCTCCTTGCTACTAAATGTATCTACAATGGCTATTAAGCTATCAGAAATTGAAACTTTCTCTACCCAATGTCACCTCAATCTTCTCCTCTCCTATGTCTTCCACTATTGAGAATCCTTTGAACTTGACTATATCCATATCAACTGCTTCTCTACAATAGATTTTATGCAGAACAGCTTTCTCATCTCCTTGATGAACAATCCATCTTCCATCTCCTAGTTTAATCTTTTCAGATGAACATTGTGCTATCCACCCTACTTCCCACTCAAGACACTGGTCACTTTGATCTGACCCTCACTGGACATGCTCTTCAGACACAGAAGAGGGACCTTCTGAATGCCCTCTACAAGTTGAACTTCAACTCAGTTGTTGACTTTGTCTATGAGCACCACATAAAGTATCATTTGTCTCCTCCCCCTCTCCCAGTACCTCTTCCCCTAGCTCACATTGTTGATCAATCCACCTCTCCTGCTCCTAGCAATTATCCCTCCACCCCCACCATTTGTCCTATGCCTCACATTGTCTACATCTTACAGGACTCTCCTCACCTCACCCCAACTGACAATGAAGGTATCTACCTTTATGACTTGGAGCAGCAAGTGGAAGACCTGGCTCTGCATGATTCTGTGGACAGAGAGCTTGCAGATGACACTGACCAGGCAAACAAAATGGGATCCCCAACCCAGGGCTGACTAGATCAGATCAATGGTTGAAGACCTGGTAGTCTTTGAGATAGACCAGAGGTAATGTTACAACTTGCCTTGATCTACAGGCAGGCTATACTTTGTTCAATTCCCTTCATCATTATTGCTCTATTCTTTTCCCTCTATTGGTCATACATTTTGACATAACATCAGACCTCATTTCTTTTACAATGATTTAGAATCTCTGACTCATCCCTTGTCATCACTTCTATCCTCCATAGCCTTGTTTCATTGTCATCATTTGATACTGTAGAATCTCTGATCACTGCAGATTCCTATGTTTACTGCAGACACTGTTTTCCTGTACTGATGGTTACCCAAGGTGTTCCTTTTCTGCTCTTCTTATCCTACCACAAGGGTATATAAGACCATCAGTAGCATACTTGTATTCCTTAAGCTAGATCTCCTCAATCTTACCAGATTTGTGGATAATGTCTTGTCACTTTGTCTGATTTGACCTCTGCTTCACTCAAACTTTCAAACTCACTGTTCTTTAAAAGTATGACTTGGACCTACCTGGTACAAGCATAGCAGTGACACAATAGATAGACTGAGACACACAATACATGTCACTAAGACCTAATATATAATACTGTGATACACAATAGAAAAATTTAGACACTCAATACTAGCACATAGAGAAATTGGGACAGTGACAGGGGTTAGGACACAATAAACACAATGAAAAATATTGTGAAGACAAAACAGATCAAAACATACATTCAACTTGATTGAGACACACAACAGTATGATTAATCAAGATCAAACTAGGATTCAGCATTCAAGATATAACAATAAATCAAGGAGTATTAAGAGACAAGAAGCACAAACTACACATCAGGGTCCCTCACTTTCTGCCACAAAAGGCATCTGTCTTACCTAATGAGCTTGTGCATTACACAAATCACTTGGCCCTGCCATATTTAGGTATGGCATGTAACCATAATATAGTGGCAGAGTAACTGAGGGACAATAAGCTTGATTGGAAGGCCAAGAAAAGGTTTGACCATGTTGAAGGAGCAATGACAATTCCCATAAAGGATGGTGAACTTTGGCTTTCTTAACTTTCATATTTGACATAGGATGGTCTGAAGGGCCTAGTTCATCACCTAAGTATGACTTAGAAAGCAAACAACAGGGAATACAACAACCTACCATTGAAAATAGAAGTATATTTATTCTTTTTCAAGTTCCCTTTCTACATGACAAACAGATCCTTTTCAGGGGCTTTTCCCTCCCAATTCTTGTTGAGTGAAGGCTTTTGATACTAGGAAGGAATCAAGTCATGTGTTGGTTGCAGAGCTTTGTGGTGTTTTGCCAGGTATGCATGATCATCACCAGGAAGACAATCAACAAGACCATCAACAGGCTCATCCTCATTGGAGAGCAATACAGGGCAACAACATTTCTTGAGTTCCCCAACATCAGTGACAGCCAACTTCCCAGTCACTGCTTCATCACTAGATGACAGAGCACACTTTGCAATGTTTGAATCCTCCACATTGTCAACCCTATCAGAGACATCACTGACTGTGTCATACTGATCTTGCACTTTCCATTTGTGAGTGCATCTACAAGTCTCCACAAGCAGATGCTGCTCCTCAACAGAATCAGAGTCCTCCACAGGCAAAATATTTGATTTAGACTTTCTTATACTTTAAATATAGCAGCTCCCTGTTTGCTTAGCCAGTGTCTAGTCCTTCCATTGAGCACAGTCCCAAAGAGTAACTAGTGGCACCCCACTGACACCACACACAAGTGGAACTTTGCCTTTTTGTGGTAAATCATTGTTGAGATTAACTTCCTCTATCAAAACATTAAATCATATAATATATAGTTCATAGAATTCTTACCAGTGTCCCATCCAACAATATCAACCTCAGCTTCAGCTTTACAACCTGCTTTAGCATTTCTCACATATGGATCAAGGAGTACTTGACAATCAGATGTTGAGAACTGATGGATATTAATTGTTGGACCTGGTATTGGTACATCTTGTGGCCAATTGATAATGCAACACTTCACTTTCCAGCCAAACTCCAGCCAATGAACCCAGGGAAATGTCCCACTCTCCAGACTAAGACCATGAACAGTAGTACCAAGTGGTTCTATGGAGAATGGGCCCAAGACACCCCTCAACATATAGATTTGACACACCAAATTTTTCACAGAGGAAGTTCATTATCATCAATCATACCTTGTCTCTAGAAACTGTCTGCATATTAACATTTTCTATCTCAGCAATGCCACCACAACCATTAAAAAGATTGTATAAACCAACATCATTTAGTTTAGTAGTTCTGTTAAACAATAGTATTAGACATCTTTAACATCATACACATACAAGACCTACTTGAATATAGTCTTCAGGACATCAATGACCTGGGGCATAGACATCTCAAGACTACTGAATCCTGTTTTCACCTAGTCTATACCACCAAAAATTGCAGATCCCATGTGAGCACAATCATCTGTTCTAGTATAAAGGATAGTCTCAATCACCTCCATGTTGTGGAGATTACTATATACTTGCACCTACAAAAGTGTTAGTAATAGTTAAACATTATCAAAGGACATACCAAGTTTAAAAACTGTGCAGCAGCATTTGTCAGACAGCTCACAACAGACTTGTCAACCATATGCTGTGGTACATCAAGGGTCAATCCTGCTCAAAGGATTTTTCTCTGCTCATGACTTACAGGAATCCATAACATTTCCTTCCACTTCTTGTAATCAGCTGCCAATCTAACCATCTAATCTTCATGTGACTCTATTCCATGAATCATAAGACCAGTTGTATCAATTATGAAGTGAGTGAGCACTTCTGTTTGACACTTCTCATGTGAATGCCACACACAAAACATGTTGTACAAAAATGTTTTCTGAGAGGTGGTTGACACAATGTCCATTTTGTATAACACTGTATATGTGGGTTTATACAATGCCTATATCAGTTTCTACACCTCTTCAAAGAATTTCATGCCCAAGGCTGCACATTTCTGCTTTGCAGGGACAGATAATGGGCCAGGGCATATCTTCCAATTATCCTAGAAGTTCCTGTCTGAAAGATTGATATCTTTGTCTTCAATCCCTATGACATCTTGCTTGTCTTGCTCCTGATCTTCTGTCTTCTTTGCCATGATCCTCATTGTCCTCATCTTGTCTGTCATCTTCATTTGAGTGATCATCCACATTACCCTCATCATCCTCATGGAAATTGACAGCATCATCAATCCAATCATTTGCCATCTCAGCTGCAATCTCTAGCCTCAAAGGTGAATTATGTTGTTGGGGCTTATTGGGGGATGACAAGTTCAAAGAAGGAGAGGATGGGGGTAACAAGCTTCTATCTGCAAAAGTTGATTAACAATACATCATATGACACATAACAAAGGACAAACCCAAACACATTTTGGTCTTAGTTACCATTGAATGCAATTCTACAACACCCATTTTAGATTAGGGCTGAGCATGGGTAACCCTTGGGCATCTGGAGCCATACCCATACCCACCTGAAGGGTATGGGTTTCACCATAGGTTATAGATTTTGTACCTATACTTATACTCACACATTTACCCATACCCATACCAAGAGTATATACCCATCATAGGTTTACCCATGTGTCCTATATAGTCTATGGCTACAACTACTTGACTGTACCAATTTTGCACAAAACCACAGATCCTTAAAGTTAACCTATACAGGTCTGTACAGACTAATAGTGTTCATAGAGAGAAAGTTTAATACAGTATATTTGACAATATTTGGCTGTCATTAGTGTCATAACATTAAAAAAATGCTAACCTGATTTAATCATGTGATATTAGATGTGTTTCTCACAGTTTAATGACAAAATCAAAATTTAAAAACCAATGTTTTTGGAAACATTTGATCATAACTCTTTCAAATTTGATCATATTGCTTATCTAATTATATGAGTAAACTTCCACAATCAGAGGCCATAACTTTCATTAAGGAAGTTGAGCTTGAATTTGACCTTCCTTTTTTAGAAAGTGTACTAAACAACACCATGATATATCAATCAGCCATAAATATGACCCAAACAATGTGTCATATACTTGTACATTTACTCATATACATACTCATATATACATACCCATACCCACTCATACCCATACCCATACCCATAGCTAGGGTACAAGGTGGACAATATCTGTACCCACACCCATACCCACACTGGTACCCATACCAATACATACCCATACCCATGCTCTGCTCTATTTTGGATATGCTTGGGCTATTGAATAGTTGATCTACCTCTGATGCCAATGCAGTTGATGGGGTATCAGTGGTGATGTGGAATGCTGAGATTTCAGGGATGTTGTCTAGCATGTATGTAACATTCTGCATTGCAATGCAATCCTCAGTATTGGGGGACATCCACCAATTATTTTCTACCACACCTGGATCCATATGAACAGCTGCATTATGAGAATTTTCAGGTTGAGCATTTGTAGTATTGGATGCTTCAACATCACAAGGAACACCTCAAGGAGGACTGATCTTCAAGGGGACCAACAACACTGGTGTTGCTGCACAAGATTGTGTAAGTTTGAAAGAGGCTTGGTCTCCTACATTCAATGAGATATTCATTGTAGTTGATGGCAGCTCTGAAAGAGAAGTGAGTGACAACATGATATGCAAGAGTATGACACTTACCACTTGATACATCATTTGCTAGAATAAGGAGAGGTACTTGTTCAGCCTGACACTTGGGAAGATATGATTTTTCTGTTGAGGGATGATTTTGAATGTACACAGAATGCCTTGTTGCCATTGCACTACCAGAATGATGATTAGACTTAGAAGGTACACACATGTGTAAAGAACACACATTCAATAAGGCTGATCCAAAGGTTTGCAAGGCATTCAGATTTCCCAAAAATTGTGGATTTCAAAGGCAAATAAGATGAATGTGAGAGCATTGCATGGTGAACAAAAAGGTGATGTATAAATGGCTATTCCCTACTTTGAGAGCAGATCTCCTGCAAATCAATGACTTTGAAACAGAATAAATGCACTGTAGGCAACTGCAGGCCCATCAGTGACATATGAGGGGAGCTACCTCTGCTCACCTTCAGTTTACCCAGACTGGACAGCCTTGCTCTGCTAATGCATGTTGGATAAAGCCCCTCTGCCTTCTTGACACTGAGAAAGTAGACTTGGACACTTATAGCACATGCTACAAATGACAATTGGTCTACCACACTGTGGATGATGAGAGGGGAGAGGGGGTTAACAAATGTGAAGTTGAAGAAATAAACTATGTCAATGTACAATATATGACATTAAGGCAGAGTCCAGAAAATGCCACCCCACATTTGATGTCCTAATAAGGAGTAATTTGCTTTTGTAGGGCTGGATCCTCATGAAGAATAAATACATAACAATATAATATCATGATAGCTGAGGCATCATTCCAGACACCTTATGTTACAATACAGCTTTACAGCAAGACCCCTGGTTAGCTGCAGCTACCACATTGCTCATTACCTATGTACATATGTAACTCCATCACATTTTTATAAGACAAAAAAAGCAAGTACTATATAGGAGATTGTACTATGAGCAGGCCACATGCCATATAGTTGAGGGAATAGCATTGTGAGATACCTAGTACATGGAAAAAGTACTATTGCAAGCCAATCAAATGCCTCAAATGTGCATAATACATATATCAACTACTCATGAGATAAAGAAAACAGCATGCAGTACTATATAGGAGATTGTACTACAAGCATGGTCACACCATTTGAAGGGGAAGCTACTATCAAACATCAACTGAATGTGCACCATATGCATATCAATAATGATATCCATTGTGTAAGGGGAGCATGTTCAGCCAAGGCTGCAAGCCAAAAGCACAAGATCTACTTTTCACCCAGCCATTCCACTACCCACTGGTAAGTCACATTTTCATCAATAAGGTAGCCCTCAACATTGCAGAGCACTAATATTCCATTCATCACCCAGTTGTGTGAGTTCTATGCAGGATTCCCACAGATGACATGGATGGAATCAAGAGTGCTGTGTAGTTGATGGAGTCTCTTAGAGTTGACTGAGCTGATGGGTGTTTTGCACATGTATTCATTTTCTCCTTCCTTGAGTATGACAGACTCCTTGCTGTAATCTGAAAATGAACCCACAATTTGATATATGATACAGTAGGGGAGAGACTGGGAGAAAATGATGGCAATTGCCCATTTTGTTTTCTAAGATGATGATTGTGTGAAAGATACAATGGAGAGCTTGTAGAAAGGGGGCATGATGGTAGTTGTAAAACTGACAGATACAACAATGTGGAGATATAACAGAAAGGACAGTAAGTAAAGAAGAGAATTTGAGTAAATACACTGCAAAATCAGCATTTCAAAGCCAGTTCCATGTGCTCAACCACTTCAAGTCAAAGGAGAGCCAAACATGAAAGAACTTCTAATCTAGCATGAAAAGTGCAAATCAATTTATTTCCAGGGTAGACAACAAATACAACCAGACAGTTGTGAAGCAAGGATTGTTGGTAGACAGATGGCAGATGGGCTAGGTGACTTGAAAACAAACAGCAGCAATGACTGGACTATGTGATTGAGAGATCAGTGAGGTGGTGATAGACAGATTGTTCTGGGCAGCCTGGTAGCTCAGAGATAGTGTGGTGACAGTCCTAAGTGAGTGTGAATGACTGCAAAGTGGAGTCACTTAGTACTTTGTTGTCTGAATTTCAAACTTGGACCTTGTTCTCAACATGCAACAGTCTGCCAGTTGCCATGTCAATCTTTATATTGTGTTGAAAAATTGATGTGCTGACAATGGGTAGAATGGTACAGGTAGTGCAATCACTTAAATGGAAGCAGTCTCACAATAAAAGCAAACAGTCAACTTACTGAGACCAATGCAACTAACCAAGTGTTTGATGCTATAAGTGTGGACAATAACCATAGGACATAATCTCATTAGTTAGATGATGACAACCAGTTATACAATGAATCCCCTCATAGTATGATGATAGGATGACCTCTGCCATTGAAAGAGCATTCAGACCTTCTGTACCACATAGTATTCCTGTGCTTCATCTTCTGGGACTAGATCTTACTGTATGAAATGTGTCACATCCTGCAAACATGAAGCTGTAAACAATAAAGTCTTCAGTGCACAACCAGTGTACACTAATGTTTTTAAGCATCAACTTCTGATTGGCCTTATTTTCCTGCCATGACAAGCATTATGTAAGCAAGCATTGTTTGAAGTGGAGCTTGAATTTCCACTTCACATTCAAAAGTTGAACATTCTGTACTATAATCTAGATTGCTCTATTCTTTTTCTTATATTGGTCATACATTCTGACTTAACATCAGACTCAGTTTCTTTTGTGATGACATAGAACTTCTTACTCATCCCTTGTCATTGCTTTTATCCTTCATAGCCTTGTTTCACTTCTATCATCTGACACTGAGGAATCCTTAATTACTGTGGATTCCTATGTTTACTGCAGACTGCATTTTCCTGTACTGATGATTACCCAAGGTGTTCCCTTTCCACTCTTCTTGTCCTACCACAAGGGTATATAAAGCCATCAGTAGTGTACTTGTATTCCTTAAGCTAGATCTCCTCAATCAATACCTAGTTTGTAGAAATCTTGACACTTCAGTTTGTCTGACTTGACTCTTGCTTCACTGGAAACTGAATTTGCTGTTTTTTGAGGCTACAATTTAGATCTACCCAGTACAAGCATAACAAAAACAATGGATTCTTTGGTGCAATATCAACCATGTGGATGTTGATTGGCAACACGCAAGAACAGCCACAGCAACCATTCACCTCAGATGTGTCAAGCTTGACCTGTTGAACATTGTGTAGGAATACACCATTTACTTGACAGAAAATATCTGGAGAAACATGGCTGCTCAAGTGGTACTGCTGACCTTCTTATCTATGGCATGAAGCACAATGTCTTCAAATTGTAGCAACTACCTATGGTTCTATGTGAGATCATTACAGTCTTTGCTTATTTCTAGCATTGCTTCCTCAAACTCTATGTGTGGCACACATTCAACACTGATGTTCATGTGTGAGTGTTCAATTTGCAAGTCAAAGGACAAATTTGAGATGTCAACATCACATGGATGAGTGTTTTCACCACCAGCATCTCCTTAATGGTGACTTTATAGGAGGCTGGTGTTCCTATTTGACAGATTCATGAACTGCTGAATGAGATAGTGCATCACAGTTCATACTCCTAATTAGGTAGATTAATTAATCATACCAGTAGTATAGATATTTCGAACTCTACAGCTGAGTTCTAATTAACTCTTGTTCCCAAACCTTCGTGTGTGTCTATCAACCACAACAACTCAACACAATGGTGCATAGCAGCATTCTATGTTGCTGAACCATTGTAAGCTTGACAGGTTATGAGCCCTGATGCACAACTGAGGAGTGTGGTAACATGCTGTATTAATGTCTGCTGCATCAGACACTGTCTATGTCCACCTCATCTGCTGCTTTACACACAACTTGGTTAGTTGTCTCCAACTGTTGCATAATAGTTTGGATTGCTGCTTTTAGTGCATCCTTACCTATTTGTGCAAGAGGGTGCTAAGGGAAACCTATGTTGGTATAACCTACTAACATAACTTGCATTTTAGAAACTATGTTTTCTTCTTCTGCAATCACCTCCACCACTTGTCTCCCCATCTTCAACAGGATTGGATACCTCTCTTGGCATTCTGCCATTGTCAACCACCTCAAAGCCACAGGTTCAACCTGGGTCCTCAAAGTTTCAGCCCCTGCTGCCCTTGATACCACATTTACTCCAGAAGAACAATGCCAATTCATTGACTGGCATTTGAACAACAATAAAATTATTGGAACCATCCTCACTACCCTCTCTCCTGCTCTTGAGCAGAAATACAAGTTGAAGAGCAATGCCGAGGACCTCCTGACTGCCATCAATGACAACTTCAACAAACAGGAGATCCCACAGATCTACTCTGACTTCAAAGCAATGATGGAACTCATCATCCCTGCATCCTCAAATCCTACTTCCATGTTCACTCATCTTGAGCATCTTTTCTCCAAGCTCAAGGAGGCTGGTTATGAAATCTCTGACAAGCTCCAGGCAATGATTGTTCTGTCAAAGCTCCCTGCCTCATATACCAATATCACTCAGAACACATTACAGGAAAAGGATGTGAGTAGGAAGGCAAAGGACCTGACTTTCATGAACATCCAAGCCACTGTCAAACTTCAGTTTGAACAATCATCAATGATGGGCCTTCCCAGTGGGCCAACAAGATATTAGCCATCAAATACAAGGAGGCTGACCCCTCCTTCCAGCAGCAGCAGCAGCCTAGCATATCCTCAGGGTTGCAGCAAGAAAGCAGTGTACAGAAGGAGAAGAAGGGCAAAGGTGGACAAGGACAAAGAGGCAAACACCTCTTCAAGAAGCAACAAGAAGGTCAGACTCATCTGAGCTTTGTTGAAGAAGATCAACCCATCTTCACTTCTGTCACTTGCATCGCCGATGTCCCAGCAATAGTGGATCTCTGAGCTCTCACACACCACTTGGCTCTCATGTATCAAGGTCAAGGCAGCCCTCCTGCCTTCAAGGAGGTTTAAAGCACATTTACTTATATGCAAGAAATGAACCTGGCCATGACCTCTGAGAGCATATGCTCCCCCTCCACTGCCATACCTCTCCTGGATCACATAGACTGGTCCAACATCCACCACACTCCCTCACCACAACCACCTCATAGTCCAAGCCCCCCTCCTCTCAAGTGTTCCCTTGGTGAGCATCTCTAACCTGATTGGGATACTCTCCTTTCTAACATATTCTCTGACTCTAAAGCTGCCAGAGAAGCTGAGAACTCTGGAATGTGGTTCAACAGTCATCTTGATTGCACTCCAATTGAAGGCACTTTGATGCAGCTCAATAAAGTCATTGAGGAGGAGGAAACTCCTTTCCAAAAATTCCCTCTGGACATCTAAATGGATTGTCCATACATGATGGAAGACCTGGAGAGTCCTTCTCCTTCAAAGAGGAGTAGGTGGGAGATTGGCATCATTGCTAAAACCTGGGATGACAAAGACCAGGTTGACATTTATGGGTCCAACAATGAGTGGGACTTCTACCCAAGTGTGTCATAACACTTCAGACTGCACTCTGTCTACAGTATATACTTCTGTATCTGTGGATATGAAAATGGACATTGAGATCTGTGCATATGATTTGAAATCTAAGTATGAGAGATATACCAACCCAAATCCTTTATGGATCTTGGACTCAGGTGCTTCAATGTACTTCACTCCTGATCAAAGTGACTACGTCACTTATACTCCCTTGAAAAAGAAAGCCCAAATGCTGATATTTACTACCACTGGTATTTTACACATCATAGGCACAGGTAGCTGCCTAATAAGGTGGCTTGATGACTCTAATTGCCCCCATATACTTGAATTATATGATGTTGGGCATATTTCTAATTCAGGAGTCTGACTCATATCAATGGGTCAACTACTTCATGCCAGTGCTAAGACTCGTGGTGATGTTAACCACCTTGATATGTTATATGATGATGGCAGCATCCTTGTATCTTTTGTTCCTGGCTGAATAGGCTGAAATATGTACACTATCAAGGACATACCCTCATCAAAACATAACCTCACAAAATCAGCCCCTAATTATGACATCATGCATTGACACTTTGGTCATCCCTTAAAGGAAGTCCTCAAACATGCATGAAAACATACTCACAGCTTTTTTGAATCTACTCAATTCCCTCAGGAAGAACCCTTATGCCCTGGTTATGCCCAAGGGAAGATGCCTAATCAGCCATTCTTACCTGACTTTAAACAAGCATCAACAGCTTTTGAACTTATCCACTGACATTAAGTCATTCCCCATTGAATCCTACCATCACTACAAATATATCATCACCTTTTTCAATGATCATACCTCCTTTGGATGGTCTAAGCTTTTACACTCAAAAGATGCTGCATTACAAGCCACCAAGCAATTTATTGCTATGGCAAAGACACAATTCAATGCCATAATCAAAGGATGGATGTCCAATGTAGGGGGAGAGTACAAATCTCAAGCCTTTGACAAATTACTACTTGACAATGGGATCCACATTTTCCAGAGTGCTCCTCATCTACCACAACAGAACGGACATGCTGAGAGATTTTTGTGCACTCTCATGGACAAATCTGAAGCCATGAGATTTAAAGCATGCTTGCCTCAATCCTGGTGGGAGTTTAGCTGGGATCATGCTGTACACTTTTAAAACATCATAATTGGTGTACTTCCTATAAGTTCCTGCATTTGCAGTCCTCAGATATAAGCCACCTACACATCTTTGGTTGTGGAGTGTATGTTCACATCCCACAAGATGTTTGCACCAATAAGTTAGCCCCTAAATCTGAATTCATGATATATCTAAGTGTTGCACCTAATAAATATCTCCAACTTCCTATTTATGTGATCTCCCAATGATATTCTTTTTCATGTCTGCAAATGCTCTATTTGATGAGCAATTATTCCCTAAATGTAATAAACCTCAGGCATGTCATCTGCAGCTACAGATTGTTGCCCCACCTGAAGAAGTGGAAGTTTCTCTTCTAAATTCTATTGAATCAGCACCTCCAGCTGAACTAACAAATCCACCATATCCACCATCTCCTTGTCTATCCTCTCCTAGTCCTCCTTACACTCCATCATTTAAAGGACAACATCCACCTCCTCCCACTGTGCCACAAAAGCAATGCACTCCTCCTTGTGCCCCTATCCCAGCTGTCCCTGCAGTCCCACAATGACCACACAGAGAACATTGTATCCCTAACAGACCCAACAATGTATATGGTGATGACCATCCTGTACAGCAAGTTAAGGACATTGAGAGAGAATCTAAGTGGAAGAAGCATGTGGAGGAATCAGATATGCCTGGTCAATTTCCTGGCTCACCTCCCCAGGAACCTCCTCAAAAGGATCCCTTCATGTCTGTTTTTCCCCCACAGAAGAAGCTAAGCTGTGAAAGGAGAGTATCTTTCCTTTAATATCTGCTCTTCAAGGCAATCTCGCATGATACCATGGATCCAAGTGCTAAACCTATTTGTGAATGGACATATAAGGACATACAAAATCTACCTGCTGTAGCTCAAGAAGAATGGAAAGCTGCATGTTGTGAACAACTTGAGATGCTAAAGAAACAAGATGTATTCAACATAGTCAATCAACCCAAAGATCGCAAAGTCATCAAGAATTGATGGGTATTTGATGTCAAACCAGATGGATGTAAATAGGCATGATTAATTGCAACAGGATTCTCTCAGGTTAAAGGAGTAGACTTTGACCAAATCTTCCCTCTGGTAGTATGATATGAGACAGTCAGATTGATGTTGGCTCTTTCTGCACTGGAATCATGGCACATGGAAGCCATAGATGTTAGATCTGTCTACCTATATGGTAATCTTGATGAAGAAATCTACATGGAATTCCCTGAAGGCTTTAAAATCCCTGGGCTTGAAGGCAAAGTCCTTCATCTAAAGAAAGCACTATATGGCCTTAAACAAGTTGGATTTGCCTGGTGGAATACTCTCAATGAGTCCATGAAAGAACTTGGATTCGAATGTCTGAAATCTGATCCTGGCATCTTCCTTTATAAAAGGAAAGGTTCTCATATGCTTGTAGCTATTGTCTATGTAGATGATGTCATATTCTGTGATCCCTCTAAGGTCATTGTTGATGAGATTAAGGGACATTTCATGAAGAAATGGGAATGCAGAGATCTTGGCATAGCCAAAGAATTTCTCCACATGTGCATCCAATGCAAAGATCATCAGATATTAGCCAATCAATGTACATATCTAGAAAAGATCATAGAGATATTTGGCTTAATTAATGCAAAATCCACTCCCACTCCCTTACCTCAAGGATATTATCCCTTAAAACACAATGGACCTGCAAATCCTGAACTTTGAACATGATTCCAAACTATTATTGGATCACTGCTATATCTTATGATTGGCAATCACCCAGATATTGCATATGCTGTTACAGCATTGTCCAAACATGCCACCAATCCTACCCAAGAGCATATAGACAAAGCACTATATATCTGCCGTTATCTACTTGGTACTTGGAACTATGCTCTAATCTATAATGGAAAAGGATCCGGTCTTATGGCTTGCACAGATTCAGATTAGGCATCTGATCCCAATACTCAATGCTCTCAGACAGGCTGGTTTATTAAACTAGTTAATTGTACTTTCAGCTGGAGATTGTGACAACAAGAGTATGTTTCCCTCTCCTCTACAGAAGCTGAATATATTGCACTGTCGGATTGTAGCAGACAGGTTGTTTGAATCAAACAACTACTTGGAGAACTTGGATACATCCTTAAACCCATCCCTATCTGTGGTGATAATCAAGGATCCATATTTATGGCATCTAATCTAGTCACTGAAACTCAAAACAAACATGTTGAGATCAAATGGCATGTAGTGAGAGACTGAGTCAAAGATGGTACCATTGAAATCTTTTTCATTGATGGATCTTCCAATCCTGCAGATATGTTCACCAAGAATCTTGGTCATGTAAAGTTTGAACAATTCAGATCAGAATTGGGACTTAGAATATACTAGATTTCATTCTTCCTAGTCTTACTCTTCACTATACTCTAATGCTTATGTGCCTTAAAATTGGCAGCTTAGCAAGGGGGAGTGTTGAACAAGATAGTGCATTGTAGTTCATACTCCTAATTAGATAGATTAAGTAATCATACCAGATTAGGAGTATGAACTATGATACACTATCTCATTCAACATGAACATCAGTTCATTCCATGTGATATCAAGATCAGACAATTAGGGAAAATAATTTGAGATCCAGATATTATTCTGCAGTTAGACTCAGAGCCCCAAGATGTCCTGCACACAGGATTGGATGGTCAGGCTTGCAATCACTATATGCATCCCTTGGGCAGAGTTCCACTTCATCATTACAGTACTGCCTTACCTCTAGAGAGCAATCCTCCTAACACTCTTATTTCATTGCATGTTTTGTCTTCCTCTACCTCTGTTGTCTTGACCATGAATGTTGAGATCCCCCCATGCCTGCCCTCCCCTCTGTTATTTTCTTGCCATTGAAAGGGACCCCTTGTTGTGGAGAACATTTTTGAAGTTGTAGACTCTAAAGATTGCAGGATGAACTCTAGTGGGAGTTACTCACTAGGTAGGCACAGCATAGGTGGTAGTCAAGTGTTGTTAGTAGTGGTAATGCTTAGTGTAAACACTTAGCAATACAAGAGAACAGAGGATGGAGATTCTGTTAGAGGAGCATATATGTGGGGAGCTCCTCCTTATATATAGTACAGGTTTGTTTGTACATGTGTATAGTAGTTCTAAATAGATAGAAAAATAGTGGCCAATGGCAGTAAAGACTCTTATCTGAGCCAATATCATTTTTTTTAAATTCAATTATAGTCCATTTGGGGCATACCCTATGTAGGACTTGACATTGACAGAAATACCACACATGTGTAAGTAGGACTATTATGACATGTTAGAAACATAAGCAATGATTACAGAAGCTATCAGGAGGACAAAAGTTAGGAGGAGAAGATCTATGGAAGTAAATGTTGGTATATGAGCAGATACTACACCTAATGAAGCATCTCAGTCTTAACCCTTGATTTACATTTTGCCCAGCATCAGGTGGGAGAGATGTCTGTAGATCAGAAAAAGGCAGAAGAAGAACTAGAGGAAGAAAAAGTAGGATAGTATGAAAAGGCCCAGAGAAGGGTAGAGGGCTTATCAGATGGTTATGGACAGCAGTAATATGGGAGGGGGTGTATTAAGTCCTCAGCAAGAGTGATCCAGATAACTTGGGTTTGAGAGCCCATAGTCACTTCAGCTACTCACATGTCATTGTTGGAGTCAATCCTCATGTAAAAAGGGGGGCATTACTCTCTGGGATACTGATCATCACCACCTGAGGAATGTCTTCTGGCATATAGAGATTAATAAGAGGTGCCATCAATGAGTTGACAAAGTGGAGGAATGCAAGGCATTAGGGGTGATCCAGCATATGCTGGACCCATGGGTGATCTGGGTGGCTAGTACAACTCAAGACAGTGGACATAGAAGGGGTGGGGGAAGAAGGTGTAGGGGGGACTGGTAGCATAACAGTGGGAGCTGTTGGAGTGGAGTGGCCCAAAGGGCTGCTATGTGCCATGCTCAAGCAAGGAGTGTCAGGAGACAAAGCAGGAGATGTCAAGGGAACAGTAGAGCAAGGGATGTAGAGTGGAAGGGTTGTCTTTCTTCTATCATGCAGAGCAAGGACACATTGTTGCTTCCATCCTGGCTGGTGCATCTGATGACAAGAGCATGATTTGCACTCAACACTCAAGCTCTAGTAGTCCAACTTCTCCCTCAGAAACATCATCTTCAACTCTCCCTTCAGCCTTTGAAGACCCTCCACAGTACATGTCTAAATGTGCCATTTCCTCTCCCATTGCTCAAACCAGACATCACTCTAGCAGTGGCACCACCATCCTACCACCAACATGACTATGTCCAGCCCTATTCACTCTAGAGTTCACAGAAGAAGACATCAGCACTCAACTGCACAAACAGTTCACTCCAGAACCACTCACCTGAATACACATGCATACTCTAGATGCACAACTATATCCCTACTGAGCTATTCCCCCACACCATACAACCATTATGCCAGGCCCAATTCCCATTCATCCATCTAAACAACAGCACTTTTCCTACTCCATGATGACAGGGAACCCTCCCACCACCAACCTGTTCTATGGGGATGAAGATGACCCTGTAGCATGGTTTGCAAAATTCCAATGAATGCTTCCCCTCACATGGAGCAAGATGCACAAAGTACTACATTTCCAGAACCATATCTCTATTGGAGGTTATATGGAGGAATTGTTCCAGAAACTGGACCACATGCAATGGAGCACACTATCCAACATCAAATCAGCCTTTAGTGCCCAATGGCCCCCACCTGAGCACCATTGGTTCTCATATGCAGAACAAGTAGAGCATATTAAAGAAATTGTACTAGCAGAAGACATAGGGAAGTGGATGAAACCAAACAATGGATGCAAGACTGACTATGGCCAGAATATATATGCAATGGAAGTTGTGAAAACAGCAGTCACCATGGGTGACATGGCAGGATTCCTAATTGATTCAGTGTTAGAATGCATCCCTAACATCCTCAAAGATCATCTGAAATATCAATATGACACATGGGATGAGTTTAAATGGGACATACACAGTGTACCACTCCACAAGATCAAATGAGAGAAAAAGAAGCTAGTACTAGACCAGGTGAGGGACAGAGAACTAGCCAACATATGAGCATAGCATGCACTCACAACCTCTGCACTACAATCCACACTACACCAGCTATCCCAACTCTAACTAACATCACCACATACTCCATATGACCTGTGTCTACCCAGACAACCTATTCCAAACCCCACACCATAGACCAGGACCAACCAATGCATACCACCTATGCAGTTATCAGCAGATGGATGGAAAATGCCCAATATGCACCCTCCACTCACATACAAGCTAGTCCTTGAATGAGCAACCTTATCACTGCAATGCCCAAATATGAAGGAGGGCAAGAGACAACATCAAGAGGACATGGTAGCTTGGCATGCGACATATGGGCAAGACACCAACCCATACCCCATCACCCTAGGCACAGCAATCTCAGGTTCAGGTGAATGTTTTGACTGTGGAAGAGTCACCAATCCCCAACACACAAGTGGAACATGTGATGTGCTAGCAAAACTACCACCAATGGAAATAAGATAGAGACAAGCAATAGCAGGATTATTGAGGAAACTAGCACAGTCTCCCCCACTACTGGCACCACTACCCTAGCAACAGGCAAAGCCAAGTCCACACTACACCCAATTGGCTTTGCATCCAACACACAACCCTGGCAGAAGAGTACTATGCCCTATATGTACTTGAGTTAGCTGCCCTCAAATTCAGCCTCAATCACTTCAGTGACATCATTTGGGGATTCCCAGTTGAAATTGAAACTGACTATAAAGCTATATAAGACACATTATGTAATGATGTAGTAAATATCTACCATGTTAGATGGAAAGATGGCTTACAGGGCTACCAAATCATAGTAATCTCCCATCACTCCGGAACCTCAAATGTTGCAGTGGATGTACTCAGTTGTATGTATAGGGGATGCAAACAAACTATAGATGATGGTAGTACATGGCTGGCATGTGAGGATTGGAGAGTGGCCTATGACATAGTCAATGACCTCTTTGGAGTATGTACTGATAAAGTAATCTCCTCCCTGTGTAGCTGCTTTGCTGATGAACCTCTTTTCTTAGACATTGTGCAAACTGTCACCAGACAAGACCAGCACAAAACTGACTGCAACCACAAACATGCCCAGCACTGAGCAGAAGGCTACCACATTGAAGATGGCAAACTGTGGTGGATCATGGATGGGAAATCCCTACATGTCAAACCATGATGAGAGTATATCACCCAGCAGGAAGCGCTAGAACTTGCAACACATGAGCATATCACAAACAGGCACTGGAGGTGTGACATTACCAAGCTACAGTTAATGGACCACATATACAGTCCACACTTGGACCAAAGCATCATGACAACACTCCTCCAGTGCCCTCAGTGTAAGAATTTAGAATCCTCCCAGTTACATGCACTGATGTACCCAATTACACATCACCACCCATTCAAGCTCTGAGTAGTGGACTACCTATCCTTATCCAAAGGCAAAGGTGGATACCACACTGTCCTCCTCATCCTAGACACATATTCCCACTATATGTGGGGCTTCAAATTCAAAATGCATGCACAGTATACACCACCCTGCTTGGCCTTGAAGTCACCACTCACACCTTCCATGCCCCAGAAATATTGATGACAGACAGCATGTCCCACTTCAACAATGGCAAAGTACACACATGGTGTACAGCACATGAAACATCCCATCACATTACTGTAGCATACACCCCATGGATCAATGGCCTCATTGAGAATGCAAATGGAAAACTCCTGGGCTGGCTCTGTCACCTATGCAGCCTCCACCTTGAGAAGGACACCTACAAAGTCACATGACCAGAAGACATCACACATGCATGGTCAGATCATCTAGATGCTATAAGCATCAGCAAATTAAACAGTCACTTTTTTAGTACTTATGTACATTTATTCAACCTTATTTTTGTCTTATTTCTAGCAAGGAGAATAAGTCAGACAATACAAACCCAAATCTTATTTCACTCTTATTTTTGACTTGATCACAACTTATTATACTTGAATCAGCTTGTGAAAGCAAGCATTCATTGTCCATCCCTTGGCTTATTCCCCCTTTTTCAACTTAATCAGAGCTTATTATAGATGTTCAGCAAAATATAATTTATTACACCTAACCAATACATGTGCAATCTACACTACTAACACACAATACAACAGATATGGAAGGTGGCAAGCACATACATACAGGTAGGTATGTGCTTCCAGAGCCATGGAAGACAACCAATGCAAATGCAGTGCAGATGCCATTTGTGTGCATGGATTTGCACATGGTAGTAGTGGAACTGGTAGGGGCATGTGTTAGGCAGGGCATGCAGGTGCATGTGCACATGGTGTTGAGGGCAGCCCTGTGTATTTGGAGATGGGCTATATGCATTGGCAGAGGCATTGTAGCTGGGCATGTACATACACAGGCCTAGACATGTCAGTGGATGGTGGCCATATAGCAGCAGGGAGCTATGGGTGCACAGATGGATGCACATGAATGCTATGGGTCACACACATGCAAATAGGTGTATGTGTGTGTAGTGTTATCAGTGGAGTGGGAGTGTGTTGAAATTACTAGTGTATTAACATTAGTAATGAGTACTAATCATTTGTCTGTCACACTAATAGACATTAGGATAAGAATCCTAATGATGTCCATCATGCTATTAGCAAATTATCCTAATAACACTAAGTTAATAGATACATTAGTATCAATAAGTAATAATACTAATCACTATTCCTAATGTACCTCATATGGAATAAGTGACACATGTTGATCATTAATGATCTACATCTGACATGACACTTTGATCCTAGTCAATCCTAGTTGATCCTATGATCCTAAACATTCCTATTGATGATCTGAACAATAGAAAGTATTATCTATTGTCCTGTTGACATATCCATTGTTCTAATACTAGAACAATGGAGTCTACATTAGGAGAACAATAGATAGATAGATCATCCTACAACAATTCATAGATCAAACTCAGTTATCTCAGACTGAATTCTAGATATATATATGATACTTTTATACATGAGACAGTAGACACAGAATACATACAAGTCAGATCACTTGTAACAGACTACTTCTATCAATTAGAAGTTGTTTCAACTATCCTCTATCAATATAGACTCTCATACCTCAAGAGAAGACTCTGTTAAGTACAGTAAGTCTCAACTGTACATACTCCCTTCATTGTACTGCACACCCCAGTGGAACAAGCTTCAGTTTCATTAGGTTATGAGTCCTGTCTCTAAACTATAGGCAAAAGCGATTACTGTCTTTGATATAATCAATGCCTAGCAGATCTGAGGTGCTAGCAGAGCTTAAGGCTCTTACTCTCCAACTCTGAAAGAATTATGGAGAAGAAGCTCTCATCAAGCTTTTATCCTATAACCTAGTGATGTGGACATCTGTTCACACTCTCAATAACCACATTGGGACTAGAGACTTAACCCCTAGCACATTAGCAACTATGGACTCTAATATTTCTGATCTAACATTCTCAATGGTCAATTACTTCAATGATGACACTGACCAATGGTATATAGAGATCAACTTATTAAAGGATCCTATCCACCTCATTGAGATTACAGAAACACTCATTGTAAGTAAGGAATCATCCAATTGTATCCATATTACAGGAACTGATATCCTTGTCAATTATCCTGATCCTACATCATATCATCATCATCTCTTCTATGGATCTATTATGGAATCAGATGCTACCATATCTGCTGGTACCCTCAGCAAACTGTTCAACATCAGTTCAATTTTGGATATTGCTGCAAGAGATCCTAGACAATCATCTCCTATATACTTTCCATCCTCCACTCTCCAAGATTACTCCATTGATCCTTATCTGCTTACTATTCCTGCTCCTCCTTCTGTTATATCTATACCATCTTTTGAATGGGTAGAATCAACCTCATCATCCTCAGGTGCTACCAGTGGATCAGAACCACAAGGCATTGTTGATGAGGACCAACAGTTATCTGTTGAGACCAGGGAGATTAATACATCACCTATGCAATCTATAGTCTCTTCCTCATCTGAAAATGAGAAGAGAGTATTTCTCACTCCACCAGATCAACTCTTTCTGATAGAAAGATCACCTGATCCTACTGTCCAGACACTTCCTGAGTCAGTCTCAGAAAGATCATCCTATTCCTCTCATTCCCATTCATTCCAATCCTGTCCTAATTGACTCCTTCCTAATCCACCTACCCCACCTTGCCCATCTCACTCTAGACCTTCTGCTTTATCCATTGAGGAATCATCTACCTCTTCTGAAGAGAGATGCATTAGAGAAGCTGTTGATTTTCTTAATGGCATTCCAAACCTCCTTGTGCAGAGTCAGGGACTATCTGAACAAGGCTCCATCAGGAGTCAACCTATGGAAGTAAGTCCAACTTGTCAACTACAAAGCTTTCATCAAGCAAGTAGAATCCACAGACAAGATAGATCCTCCTCATCTCACTTGTCTCAGGAAAGACCCTCAACTATTGGCAGAAGAGAATCAAATGGAAATAGATGAAATGTACTCAGAGATGGAAATGCTGGAAGCAGCTCATACCCTGGCCAATATAGGACCAGGACCATCCACTCTTCACCAACCCATTATAGATATCACCCATACTTGGTCTATTTTGTAGATTCAGCTCAACAAGCTCCATGACCTTCAGCACTTTCCCAATCCCCCAATCATTCACTTTCCAGGACTGGGTCATCTAATCCCATTTGCCAAAGGGATTACATCCACTATACCATACAAACAGGTTGAAATCAAGATAATCAATGCAATCAGGGACAAAGAAGACCCTAATTGATTCACTCCCTTCATTACTCAAGCTCTTCATCATCAAGTTCAATACAAAATTCCCCTAGCAGGAGAAATCTTAGGAGAGAGTCAAGCCTTAGATCTAACCAATCGATACACCTCAATTCTAACCTTGAACCTTCAAGTTCTAGGACTTGAGAGCTCAAAGGAGAATGAACTAGTGATTTAAGAACATTTTTATCACAGTGAATGACTTATCAGCTTCTTGGAAAGAGATGGATACCCTATTCTAGTCCAATCCTATCAAGATACTCCTTACTATCTATGTGATGAGGGATATCCAATCTTTGACATCAGGATGGAAGATACTTGGACTATTTGTCAGACTATGCAAAGGTCTGAACCCAACCTTGTCTTCATAGAAGTGGTTGGAGAATTAAAGCTGGATTTTGACAAAGAATATATGTGTGTCATGCTAATATGGTATGATAGTGGAGATGATATGTGGTACAAGGATCATCTTTATGAAGGAGAACTAACAGAAGTCACTGAATTTGACTTAGAATATATTGACTCCTGTGAACAATAGGAGAAGAGAGAAACCTCTAGGGATGTCCCCACTCAGCAACAGTGGAGCTGGCACTTTGATCATGAGATGAGAAAGAGATTTCATCAGACCTTCTCTTAGTTCCCTTATATGTCCAGACATATTGATGCTAACATCAAAGCCAGGTTTTATCTATTCCAGAAAACCATCAGTGTGAATTGAGACTTTGAAAATAGTCAAGTAGAGCTATCCATTAGTCTTAATCACAATATTCAAAACAATTCAATCATCCATACTCTACAGTTGACCATTGAAAGAGAAAGGAGAGAATTAGTTGTTTGAACTCAGCATTATACTACTGAGATTGCTGGACATAACAAGCATATGGCAGAAATCCTAGAAAGCCATGAGCAACTTTCCAAACTCCTTTGAGAAATCACTGAAGAGAAGTCATCCTCCCTTGACAAAGGAATTGATCCACAATTGGTCTACCCTGATAACAAAAAAACCAGGACTAGCAGCCAAGATTCTGGAAAGAGAACATGAATTTCTCATCGGGATGCCAATGAATTGGCCAATGCCAGGGTTCTCAGGAGATCCTTATGTGGGAAGAGTGGGTGATCCAAATTATCTTCCTTCACAAGTTGAATATGATGGTACTTTCCTTGATTATTTATTCTGGCCTGGTTCTGCTTATTATCTCACTCCATTCAAGAGTTGTAAATATAATGTTTATCTGATATGGGATGATGTAAATGAGAAAGGAGAAAGAGAAACATGGGATCTGGGGAATTTCCACTATTTTCCTTCACTTTCTTATGATCTATTAGAACAAGGTTGTTCTATTTATCAGGATACAGATCATTACATAGAAACTCAGTCTATGTATTGTATTATCTATCTGAAAGATGACTGAGGATACCTTGAGCTAAATGTCATCAGACAGATAAATGAGCTCAAAGAAGGAAAACTAGAAGGGAAAAGAAACAGAGAAAAAGGAGATCTAAAGGAATGAAGAAGAAGACACCTGACAATCCATCAGAAACTGATGATAGTGACTGGATGGATGCTTTGGACAGGACTTACATGGATATTGAAGTTCCTTCTGGTCAGATCTTATATATTGATGACACTGACCTCTTTTTCTCTATTTCAGTTGTTACATTCATTCATTGGTGAATAATAGCTTTACCTAAGATCAGATCTGAAGTTACCAGCAAAATCAAAAAGCTTGAAGGACCCCACAACTATATCATATGGGCATCACACCTTCAAGGTCTCTTGACTATGTTAAGGGACCACTGGTCCATTACTGCTGGAGAGAAACTGGGGAAAGATCAATCCACAGAAGATGAAAAAGCTAAATGGACGACCATGGATCAACAGGCATGTGCAGTGATTGTCAATTACTATCATCCTTCCATGAGACATAACATTCCAACTGCTCATGAGATTGAAAGAGATGTTACTAGCTCAAAGATCACTGAGAAGAGATCCATGGTGCACAATTTGTGGAAATATCTTATAAACCACAAGGTGCTTCTGGATACTTCCAAATCTTTCAGCAGCTCCTTCAATTCCAATTCAGGAATGGTCCTATGAGCAATCAGATTGCTGAATTCACTGGTCTTATTAACCAGACCAAGGACTTCAGACTCACCCTACCTGACACTATTTCTACCATGATCATACTCAATGTACTTCCTCATTCCTATAACCAAATGACCTCTACTCTTGTACACACCATCTCTGATCAGAACTTCAATCCTAGTCATGTGGGACAAGAATCCTAAAGGAATCTAACCTTAGAAGGATCTTACATGCTCCTGCTTCCACTAGCTTGGTCTCTAGAATTGGTTCTTCATCTTCCAATACTTCTGTCAATCAAACCAACACTATACATAATGCACCTTCAGTTCAGAAATGCTATGTGTGTAACAAGGATGGTCATACCTCTGACTGTTGCTAGTTCAGGATGAAGAAGCCTTCTGAACATGTAGGGAATCATAAGAAACCCTATGTCAAGAAACCAAGATCTACAGGATATGAAAAATGCATTAAGAGAAAGGTTAAAGGAACCAACACTGGTAAACCCAAAGCTAGGACTCACTTTGTTAATGGTGACATTGATGTAGCCTCCATGGCAATAGTCATTGATGAAGTTGAAACTCATGAGGGTTACCAAGCAGACATCAATAGCATCAAAGACATTGGTCTTCAGCTAGAAGATATGTCTCAAGTTGTTCAAATTGAAGAAACTGGTGATGAACCTATCTTCAAGTGTTGGGAATCTAGGAATGATAAATACATCTATCTCAGTGATGGGATGACCTGGGAGAAAGACCCACAGCAAGAAGACATCATGGTACTCTCTGCTGAAACAGATAAGGATGAAACTAATCAGTCCTTTCAGTTCTTTCAATCAAGGTGAACTGTCTCATTCTAATGATACATTTGATCAGAAATCTTTCTCTTCCATTCTTTCCAATCATATTTGCTCTTCAGATACATCTTGTAACCTGGAATCTGCAAAGATGGCTATTCCAGAGAATAGCAATCATTCCAAACTAAATAGTTGGATGATTGATAGTGGAGCCACCAACCACATTACCCACTTCTATGATGATTTTATATCTATTAGCAATGGGGAGAAACTATGTGAAGTAGCAAATGGTACAACAATGATGATGATTGGTCCTGGACATGTGATTGCTAAGTCCTCAGACCAACACTCATTGATATTGAGAGATGTGTAGTACTCACCCAAATCTTCACATTGACTATTATCTGTACTAGCACTAACTAGGAATGGTTATTCTGCTGAGATTACAAAAAGAGCTACTACCATCTGGAATAAACATGGCCAAGTTGTGACACAGGTATTTGCTTTATCACCCCTTGAAGGACTTCATTGGTTTCAGTCTATTTAGATTAAACCTGTGATCAGTTCAACCATGTCTTTACAAGAATTAGATTCATTGAAACTGTGACATTACAGATTTGGTCATGCATCACACAATGTGTTGTGTAATGCTCACAATTCCTATGAAGGAATTACCTTTTTTGATAATACATCTCACACTTCCTTTTGTAAAGGATGTGCTCTAGAGAAACATACTCAAACCTCAGATCCAATATCTCAGACTTGTGCACCTGATGTTTTATCACTGGTTCATATTGATCTATTAGAGTTACCTATACATTCTTACAATCACAATAAATGGGTGATCACTGTCATCAATGATCACAGTTCTTTTGCCTGTGTTGCTATGCTTAAGCACAAATTGGAAGCATTTTCTGCCTTCCAATCCTATCTAGCTTTGCCAAAGGGAGGAAGCTTATCTTCCTATGTTCAGATTGAGGGGGGGGATTTTTGGGAAAAGACTTCCAATTGTTCCTCACTTCAAGAGGTATTCAACATCAACAATCTGTAGCTAGAGAACTACAACAAAATGGTAGAGCTGAACACTTTAATTGAACTCTACTAGATAAAACAAATACAATGCTTCATCAGGCATGTCTTCTCAAATCATTTTGGTAAGATGCAATAGAAACTGCTGTTCACATTTATAATTGACAACCCATGTGAAGGATCAAATGGGACACCCCATATCCATCTGGGATAAGAGTATAAAGAAACCAGATGTATCTGATTTCAGGATCTTTGGATGTAGAGCATATGTTTTCATCCACAAAGAAGATCACAGAAATAAACTATCATCTGAAGTCAAAGAGATGATATTCATTGGTTATCTATCAGGAACCTGTTACAACTCACTCTGATCTGTGAGTAGGCTATGCTTTGTTTCTTACTGTTTGTACTCATTACACTATTCTTTTACCTCTATTAGATATATGTTCTCACCTAAGGACAGTCTTTCTTTTTATGATGACATAGATATTGTGACTCATACCTCATCATCACCTCATCCTCCATCATTTCGTTTCATCTCCATCATATGATACTGTGGATTCCTGTTCTTGCTGCAGATTGTGCTTTCCTGTACTGATGGTCACCCAAGGTATTCCCATTCCACTCTTCTTGTCCTACCACAAGGATATATAAACCATCAGTAGTGTACTTGTATTCCTTAAGCTAGATCTCCTCAATCATACCTGATTTGTGGACCTCATCTTTTCAGTCAGTCAGATCTGACTTCTCACTTCATTCAAAAACTAAATTTGCTGTTCTTTGAGACTATGACTTGGACCTATCTGATACAAGTATAACAAAAGATCTAGCTTACTCTCTGAACCCTTGCCTCTGCAAGGAACTACCAAGATTTCATTGAACCTGAATTTGAACCCACCATGGGCCAACCTCCATCAGAAAGGATTAAAGACCTCTAGACCATCACTCTCTTGAAACTCCCTCTTCATTGCACCACCCAGAACCCCATCTCCTTTCAGACCATCTGGATCCAACCTAATGACTAGAGTAACTCCTTCCTCCCAACCTTCTTCCCATCAATCAACAACTGTCCTTCCCCAAACAACCTCTCAACCAACAATCATGACATCCCACAGAAAGGAGCTCTCTTTAGCTAAACCAGATGACTTTGATGGGACTGAAACCAAGTTCTGCCCTTGGATGAACTCAGTCCACCTATACCTCATGATCAATGGCTATATATATTCCAATGATGAAAAGAAAATTGTGCTCACCTTCTCTTACTGTAAGAAAGGGGTCATGCTTGAATGGGCCTTCTCCTTTATTGAAGGAGCAATGAAGAACCAATCTTTCAGGACATGGCAAGACTTTCTTAAGATGCTTGACACTACATTTCAGACCACAGATATCAAAGGCAACACACTTCACCAGCTTCAAGGACTGGCACAGAAGAAGGAGGATGTTCTCAGCTACATTGCCACTTTCCACTCCTTGGCAACACAGGCTGGACTTAGTGATCAGACAGTCCTCTGCAAGCTCTTTGCAGAAAGGCTCCAACCTTCTCTTATGTAATGTATTTATCAATCTGAAACTGTCCCTACTATGCTTGATGATTGGTGCAAGAAAGTGGAACTCTTGTATAATAATTGGAACTGATCTAGAACTATTGTATCCTGAACTGTATGAGACCCAAACACAATGTATGTTGACACTATATGCCTCTCCCCCTCTGAATGAGAAAAAAGAATGAAGAAAGGGCTTTGCTTTAAATGTGGTAAACCTGGCCTTGCCAGGGACTGTCCTGGTTATCCAGGGCTGGTGAAGAAAATAGAGGAACGAAAGGTAAAAATGGTAGGAAAAGAGGAAGGGGTAGCAAAGATTAAAGAAGTGAAAGATGAAGATGATGCCACATTTCTCTTCTGAATCATCAAGGACAATCAGTCGGATTTTTAGACAGAGGGCTTGAGTCAATGCCTGTCCCTCCTTCCATAAAATATGCTCCTGTATTTATTGCCAACAATGACACTTGTGCCATTAACCTCCCCATTCATGTCATCAAAACAGGAGCCACTTTAAAAACCATTGACACATCTGTGCTCATCAATTCAGGAGCACATATTTCCTGTATAGATTGGGACTTTGTATGAAAACACAAGTTACCTACAGAAAAACTCTTGAATCTGATCAATGTTCAAAATGCAAACCATTCTATAAACAAACAAGAACCCATCCATTTCACCTCTATGCTTTATATCCAGATCAGCTCTACCTCACAAAAAGTAACATTCCATATTATGCAATGCAGAAGGGAGAACATCATCCTAGGGATGTCCTGGTTCAAAGTGACTCAGCCAAAAATTGATTGGAAGAAATGGACAGTAGAGATTGATCCCAAAAAGGATCAATCATTGGACCTTTACCTAGCACATCAAGGATCCCATGCCACTTATCTGATGATAGGAAAACCCCTCCCTACCACCAATGGAGTACTATCTAACAGATCATGATCAACAAATGGCTGTAGTGGACTACATCAATTATGAGACACCCAAAAGGTACACAAAATGAGCTTACTATGCTTACACCATCCACAGAATCCAGAAATCTGCAATCCAATACTTCTCAAATGCTCCAACTACCCTTTGACTTGAACAAATCATATGAAAAACAACTACCTCCACCCAACTGGCCATGGACACAGACAAGATAGCTGTGGAACTACCTCCACAATATGAAGCATATAGGAAGGTATTCACAAAGGAAGCCACTGATCATATACCACCTTCCAGATCGTATGATCACCCAATTGATTTAGATGATACCTTTGTCTTGAAAGTATCAATGATTTATCCTCTTTCCCCCAATGAACAAGCTACTGCTGACACCATTATTGACAAAAACCTAGCATCCAGAAAAATCAGACCTTCCAACTCACCACAAGCCTCATCATTTTTCTTCATCAAAAAGAAGGATGGAGGCCTCCAATCTTGCCAGGATTATCAATACCTAAATGAACATACTATATGTGACATCTATCCCTTCCTCTTATTTCTGACCTTATTGACAAACTACAGGGAGCAAAGATTTTTATCAAGTTTGATGTCAGATGGGGGTACAATAATGTGCATATAAAAGAAGGAGATCAATGGAAGGCAGCTTTTATTACCCATTGAGGGCTTTTTGAACCCACTGTTATGTTCTTTGGACTGACCAATTCCCCCCCTACTTTCCAGAGATTCATGAACAATTCCTTCTGAGATATGATAGTGGAAGGATGGTTGGTAATCTATATGGACAATTTGCTGATCTTCTCCCTAGATAAAAAGACCCACAAAGAGTATACCAAATGGGTTCTACAATGAATGAAGGAACTCGACCTTCACCTTAAACTGGAGAAATGCAAGTTCAACATCAACCAAGTTGAATTCCTTGAGATGATTGCCCAACCAGAGCGATTGGCAATGGACCTGGTCAAACTCAAAGGAATTGCTGACTAGCCTACCCCCACTAAAGTCAAAGATGTCTGTTCCTTCCTAGGATTTGCTAATTTTTACAGATGATTCATCCCATACTACTCTGACATCACCCAGCCACTTCTAGACCTTACTGAGAAGGATATGCCATGGGCATGGTCTCTAAGCTGTGAAACCACTTTCTCTGAATTGAAAAGTATCTTCTCTTCTGAGCCTGTCCTACAAATTCCTGGTACTTCCAGACAATTTGTGGTTGTGATCAACACCTCCCAAGATGTATCTGGAGGATTACTTCTCCAACAGGATGGAAATCATGAATGGCATCCATGTGGATACATCCCCCAAACCTTCTCCTCTTCCAAATAAAACTATGATATATATGACAGGGAACTTCTCACTATCATTCATGCTCTCAAGACCTGGCAACACTACCTTCATGGTTCTCCCTTTCCAGTATTGGTCGTCACTGACCACAAAAACCTGACCTACTTCAAAGAGCCATGAAAGCTGAATTGCCACCAGGCACAATGGCTCTTAGACATTCAAGACTATGACCTCAAAATCCACCATGTCTTGGGTTCCTCACTCTCTGTCCCTGATGCTCTATTGCAATGACCTGACCTCCTATCCCCAGATGCTAAAGATGACAACAACCATGCAATCCTACTCCTTCTGGACCTCTTTGTGTCTTTGATTGACACTGCTCTGCATGACAAACTTTCTTCCTCCTCCTTGTCTGACCCACTCATCCTTGATTCCCTACAGACCATGGAAAACTTGTCAATGAAATTCTGTTCTTGCCTATCTGACTGGAAGTTCAATGGAAGTATTCTCTCCTTTTAGAACCATATCTATGTGTCAAATGACACTGACCTTCAATGACAGATTGTGGCTTACCACCATGATCATCCTTCTGCTGGCCACCTGGGTGTTCTTAAAACAAACCAACTCATTTCTTCTGAATTCTGGTAGCCTGGCTTGGCATCTTTCATGTGCTCCTACATTGACAGTTGTGCCATTTGTCAGCAGAATAAGGCTCATACCCATCCTACTACTCCTCCTTTACTCCCTATTCCTTTGTCTGCTTCATGTCCTTTCCAATAAATTTCTTGTGACCTAATTACAGACCTTCCTTCCTCTTCCAGTTTTGACTCTCTTTTGGTCATGATCAACCATAGACTTACTAAGGGGGTAATTCTCTGCCCTACTATGAAAACAGTTACTGCTGAAGGGATTGCAATTCTTTTCTTTAAAAAGGTGTTCAAATGGTTTGGACTTTATGATAAAATCATTTTGGATAGAGGACCACAATTCACTTCTTCTTTTGCCAAACAACTTCAACAATTACTTCAGTATGATCTTTCTCTCTCAACAGCCTATCACCCACAGACAGACAGAGAAACTGAACAAGTTAACCAGGAGATAGAGACCTATCTATGAATCTACTGTGGAAATTGACCCAAAACATGGGCAGACTCTATCACTCTGGCAGAATTTACACACAATCACCAACCTCATTCCATCACAAACCAGTCCCTATTCTTCCTCATGATGGGCTATGAACCCTGATCACTTCCTGACATCATCCTCGAATCAAATCTCCCTGCTGTGGAAGATTGGATCAAGGCCCTGACTGTAGCTAGAAATGAGACACTTGCTGTGCATGGTCTTGCACTCCAGATGATGAAGAACTGATGGAATGTCTCCTTCACCCCATTTAACAAAGGAGATAAGGTTTGGTTAGAGGGAAGGAATCTCAATTGAGTAGCACCAGATCCAAAATTTCTACCAAAGTGAGAAGGACCATTCATCATCACAGAAGTGCTATTCCCTATCACCTATAAACTCTGACTCCCTAAAACTTGGCAAATCCATAATGTCTTCCACACTTCCCTCCTCTCCCCCTATGTTGAAAATGAAGCGCATGGAAGGAACTTCCCAAAGCCACTGCCTGATCTGATCAAAGGAGAGGAACAATATGAGGTTGAAGCAGTACTATGCCACAGAGGCACCCCATCATGATGGCAGTTCCTGATCAAATGGAAAGGCTATCCAACTAGTGACAACTCATGAGAACCCAAACAAAACCTGTCTAATGCCAAGGACATCCTAGGGGATTATAAACGATGATATCCCACAGTCTGGCCTACAATTGCTCAACTCTCCACTCAATTCCTCCTCACTGTCAAATGACTTTGCCATGGCCATTGAACTGTCCCAGATCGAGACCTCCTCCACCAAACATCATCTTTCCCTCCTCCCTTCCCACATCTTTCACTGTTGCAAATCTTCTAAACTTGATTATGTCCACATCAACCAATTCCTCCACAATAGATTCTACACTGAACCACTCTCTCATCTTTTAGACAAACAGTCCATTTTCCATCTCCTCATCTGCTCCTTCCAGATGAATGTTGCACTCTCCACCTTACTCTCTACCCAAGCAGCTGGTGCTTTTGACCTCACTCTCACTGGACATACCCTTCAAACTCAGAAAAGAGATATTCTGAACACCCTCTATGAGCTGAACTTCAACTCAGTCATTGATTTTGTCCATCAGTATCATGCAGAGTATCATTTGTCTCCTCCCACTCTCCCAGTACCTCCTTCCCTGGCTCATGTCATTGATTGATCCACCTCTCCTGCTCCTAGCAACTATCCCTCCACCCCCACTATCCATCCTATGCCTCATGTCATCCACATCATACTGGATTCTCCCCACCAATCCCAGACCAACAATGAAGGTATCTACCTTTATGACTTGGAGCAGCAAGTGGAGGACCTGGCTCTGCATGATTCTGCAGATGGAGAAACCACAGATGATGCCAGCCAGGCTAACAAAATGGGATCCCCTACCTAGGACTGACTAGACCAGATCAATAGTTGAAGACCTGGTAGTCTTCAGGATAGACTGGAGGTAATGTTACAACTCTTTCTGATCTGTGAGTGGGCTATACTTTGTTTCTTACCATTTGTACTCATTGCACTATTCCTTTTCCTCTATTGGATGTATGTTCTCACCTAAGGACAGTCTTTCTCTTTACGATGACATAGATATCATGACTCATACCTTGTCATCACCTCATCCTCCATCATTTCATTTCATCTCCATCATATGATACTGTGGATTCCTGTTCTTGTTGTGGACTGTGCTTTCCTGTACTGATGGTCACCCAAGATGTTCCCATTCTGCTCTTCTTGTCCTACCACAAGGGTATATAAACCATCAGTAGCATACTTGTATTCTTTAAGCTAGATCTCCTCAATCATACCCAATTTGTGGACCTTGTCTTTTCAGTCAGTCAGATCTGACTTCTCACTTCATTCAAAAACTGAACTTACTGTTCTTTGAAGCTATGACTTGGACCTACCTGGTACAAGCACAACAGAACCAAAGGATACAAGATCTATGACCCACATGATTGAAAAGTGGTCATTGCAAGCAGTGCTACATTCAATGAATTCTCTTTCTCCAAATGTTCCAAGAAGTCAAACAAACCAGACCTTGTACTGATCCCAAATCATGACAATGAACTGGAGGATCAAGATCAAAGTAAACCAGATCAAGAGGATGCTCACAAAGATCATGGTCCACTAGAATTTGATATTAATCCAACAGATCTGTCACCCAATCCTGATCCCAATCGTGAACAACAACAGGAAGGACCTCCTGAAGATCATGAAGATCAAAGAAAGGAGGAATCATTAATTAGGACACCACCAAGACCACCACCTTGTCAGAACCCAGTACTCTCACCTCAAAGACAGAACAGGGGAAGCATACCTCCACCTGTACCTATTCAACCAAAAGCACCAGCTATTCCTAAAAGACTCAGGAGATCCAATTGACCTCCTAAACCAAGAATTCTTCAAGATAATGTCTTTGGTAAATAGACAGCAATTGAAATAGAGACACTAAATGAGGATGAATATATATTTGGACCTGATAAGGGAGATGCACAGAATATGAGTGCTCACTTCATGAAAGCACTTATGCATGTAGCAGCATCAGTGTTCAACATTCTGACACACTATACAGAATATATTTAAGCTGCCTAAAAATCAACAACAATCTTGGTTAGATACTTGTAATGAAGAAAGTAAGTCTATGAAAGATAAACACATATGAGATCTAGCAGATCTACCTCCAGGTTGGAAACTCATGACAGGGAGATGGGTATTTGTCAAAAAAAGCAATGGACAAACTAAGGCATATTATATTGTTAAGGGATTCACTCAAATATTTGGAATAGATTTTGAGGAGACCTTCTCACCAGTGGCCAGATTTGAAACTGTGTGACTGTTACTTGCTCTAGCTGCACTCAAAGATTGGGAAAGAGAGGCACTAGATGAAGAGATATATATGACACAACCAGAAGGTTTTGTACAGAAAGGTAAAGAGACCAAGGTTTGCAGATTGAGTAAAGCAATCTATAGCTTAAAACAAGCTGCACTGCAATGGAATAAAGCATTACACAAATCACTTGAAGAGATGGGATTTAAATGAACCTCATCTGACCCTGGAGTCCATGTATACTCCAACAAAGGAGATACAATCACCATACTAGTGTATGTTGATGATGTTCTATTCATGGGATATAATAAAACACTCCTATTATCAATGAAGAAACAATTCATGGCAAAATGGGAAAGTTGAGACCTTGGTGAAGCTAAAGAATACCTTGGAATAAGGATCACCAGAGATCACACTAAAAGAACTCTGAGACTTGACCAGATAACATATACTGAGAAAGTAATCAAGAGATTTAACATGGAAAATTGTTGACCAGTCTATGTTCCATTACCATCTGGATATAATCCTCAATCATCTAAACAAGATGAATCTAATCAATCCCTTAGAAGTCAGTAGCAATCAGTCATTGGATCATTACTCTATATTATGCTTGGAACAAGACCTGATCTAGCCTTCTCTGTTATCAAAATGTCACAGTTCTCAGCAAATTCCTCCAAAGAACATTTGAAATGAGCATTACATATTGTTTGTTACCTAGCATCATCTAGAGACTTGTGCCTTGAGTACAATGGGAATACCAAAGAAGGATTCTTATTGTGACACAAACTGGGCAGGAGATCTCAAAACACAGAGATCTACCAATGAATATTGCATATTCCTTGCAAATGGTATTGTTTCATGGCTATCAAGATGACAATGGATAATCACATTATCATTGACCAAAGCTGAATATGTTAGCATGACAGAAGTTGCAAAACAACTCCTCTAGATCAAACATCTCTTCAGAGAAATAGTATATGATCTACCACCCTTTACTATCTATGTAGACAATCAAAGAGCTATATTTCTGACATCAAATTCTGTTCAAGAAGGATGCACTAAACACATCAAAATACATTACCATTTCATTAGAGAATGTGTCCAGAGAGGAATCATCAATTTGTTCTATATTGGAACAAATGATCATAAAGCTGACATATTCACTAAGAATCTCACTCAAGATAAATTCTGTCAAAACAGGGACATGATTATGTTAATACCATTCACTAAGGTATCATAATCAAATCCATTCCCACATCTACTAAATAAAAACTCAACCACCTATCAATATTCTACATCAAACCATCTATTCCGCTATGGTTACTATCCTCATCACCATTGCCATCATCTCTTTCCTCTACTGCTCCTTGGGAGCATTCTTCTTCTATAAGGTACTCAAGTATCTTATCTATGTCAAGACTGCAATGAGGTACAACCTCAAGTGGAGGGGCCAACCCCTCCTCTCACTCAAGATAAGATATTATTCTGGAGAATATCTGGGAGATAAGCCTGGGACTAGTTCCTAGTAGTAGACAACTACTGCCTATCATCATCATTACATACTAACAAGATCTCACTGTAGGAAATTCAAGGGGAGGAGATGATGCCCCTCATCTTTACCTCCAGGATCTTCAACAAGTCCCTACCAGACCTGGAGACTGAAGATAAGGGAGAAGTAGGAAACTGGGGGGAATAGAGGTTACCATAGAAACTACAGTACAAGTAGAACAGGTCACCACACTAGAAGTGGTGATGAATTGGTACCAATGAGTGGGGTTAGGAACAGAATGGAGATTGGAGAAGAGGGGATGAATTTCCCTTTCTATCCAACCCATGGAATCCTATCCCAGCATGGAAGGATTGCTGATGGAGAAATCTCCTCCAGCCCATCGATGAGGATGACACTTAACTGCTTGATGCTTGGACAGCTGAGGGATGGCAGGACCTCCTTGATAATTGACTGGAAGAGTGGATAGAGAAGGGAGGTCTCAATTGGGACAATGGACATCCTGGCAATATGAGATGGCCAGTATAGTTTACATATCTGTAATAATATATTTATCTTGATCTTTCATATCAGATCGGATTCTAAATCCAAGATTGACTGAAACTAAGAAAGATAAGATAAAAAGAT